>JAZHYW010015738.1:0-255015 GCA_037355805.1 Ixodes ricinus
TTTTGAGGTATTTTGGTGCAGTTTGGAGCAATTTTTGAAACGATTTAACGCTTTTGGCGCAACCAGGCGCTTGAAATATGCCGGTGTGTATCAAAACGGCACAATCAGCGCAGCCGTCCCACCCCTGGCTTAGCTGACGAAAATAATTTACAACAGAAGATAGCCGTAAAGGCACGCATATTTCACACGCACAAATAACGTGCTTACCGATATACCGGACCCGGAGCATACAATAGCTAGTGTTAACATTCAAACAATATATTAGCACTACAGTGTCGACTGACAGTCACATCTTGGAGATCGGATGGACTTCAAGAGGACTTCCTTTTTAGGGTACCGTTTTGGGGTCACTTGGCATCCAACAACTGTTTTGGTCACACCTTGGGCACAAACTCCAGGGTGACCAAAACGGCTGCTGACGCCAAGTCGGCTCTTTTCAGCTCCAGTCAACATCTCCTCGGTTTTGGTTATCATTAGGGGCATGTCCCTCCGTGACTTCTAGCTTCCTCTCCGAGTGGCCTCGCGCCGCCTCCACAAGCTTCCCACGTCCATGACTGGCAACCACAATTCTCAAGAAGCGCCAAGCCGGGCTCGAGGGCCGTGACTCCAAGCGCAGCTCGTCGGGTGGCACCGGCGACACCCACCTGGCAGAGGGCCTCGACGAGGGAGCAGGCAACGGTGCGTGCCTGCCTGCAGGACGGGTTGAAGAGCACCTGCCGCAGCCATCCGGGGCCTGCTGCTGGTCGTGCAGTAGCAGCAGGGGCCGCAGGGGCTGGCCCCGGCACCCGCTGACGCCAGCGTAAGCCGTACTTCTCCATCAGGACGGGCTCGCACGTCCTCCCCGCCGCAGCCGCTTGCCGCCCCGAGAGACAGCGTGTCGGCAGGACGTCCCAAACAACGCCCCTTCCACGCCGCGTAGCTCTGGCTCGCGTCTTCCGCCAGCCAGCCGCGCAGGTCCACGCTCACCGACATCCCTGGCAGGGAGGAGGTGACGGCGGTCGTTCAAACAAAGAGTGGTGGGAACCGGTGAAGCACAAGCATATGTCGTTGGCTTTCAGATTATTCGAAGAAAGTGCGCCGTACGGCCCATCTTTAGCGAGGATGCCAGAGACTCACCGTGTGAAACGGTTTTTTGCACGGCAAGTGAAAATGTTAATGCCCATAACAAAGCACGAGCCTCATTTTGATCACTGCTGTAGAAACTATGGGGCTTCCTAGCACAGTGGTCGAAGCATACCAGACCTTTTGCTAAATTACACGAGCACCAAAGTGTGTGCCGCAAGTGGTTATATGCGCCGTACATGCTGGCCTCTGCAGTAGTAACGGTTCGAAAACAGGAATCTGAAACAAATGGCACTTTGAATGTAACGCTGTTTTTAAGTTACTTTGAATCTTCTGAGCAAAGAAGGTCAAGCATGTGCAGCGCACATACCTACATCCCCAGCATGCTCCTTGGTGCTTGGTAATTTGGTGAATGGTCCACTGATAACCTACTGATAACATCCATGACATATTCTGGAACCCAAGTTTCACATTTTTTAAAAGCTTCATACATTCCTGGTGGCAGTTCAAAGAATTCTGCACTTCCTTGAGGAGAACTATGTTTTCCAGAGGGAAGTCAAGAACAGAACTTGGCACACAATGCCTCCGCTATCCAAGATTACCTGAAGGGCGGACGCTTGCGAGTTCTTCGATGGATTTGTCCTTGTTGCGTTTGGTGACTGGGGACTCTGGTTTTGATCACAGCCTGCAGGATCTTGAGGCAGGGGAGCGTGATGCTCTCCAACACCACGGGACTCTGGGAGGTGGCGCCCATCAGGAAGAGCCGCATCACGCATCTGCAACAAATGTGTGGAAGTTTTGGATGAGTTTCCATTACCTTGATGCAAGTAGAAAATCTCTTACCTACCTTAGCAGTCATGTTAAACTAATGTGTATGCTCCATACCTTTTTTCTCCTGTCTAGATCCCAATAGCCAAGTACCCTCATGTTGATCCAAATTAACAGTCTGTTACTTCCCGACATTACTGTCCAACAGATGTTAACCATAAAATTCTGAAAAATATCACAATATAAAACAGAACCTCATAACTTTCCCTAGCTTTCAAGGCAGCATTTTGAAATTGCTTCCACATTTAGTTTACTTTTATATCTACCTCTTTTGGTAATCTACTCAAACCTAACCGTTTTTACTTTTAGAACCACAACCAGACTGAGTTGAGTTCATAATGAAAAAAAAAAAAACTGAGACTGGGAACAGATAAAAAAAAAATAGACAACAACAGATGAAAAAAACCGGATAAGTCAGTTTGCCAGTTTGCCTGCCGTTTTTCACTTTCATGAAGTTGAAGTGTTGAGATATATTTCAACTCAACTCAATCTTTGGGTGATGGGTTTAAAAGTGAAAAGATTAAGTGTATATTAGACTGAATCCTGTCCGAAAATTCACCTTGGAACCCATAGACACCAATCATTCCCTCATGCTGTTCTTTGCCCTCATCCCCAAATTATCCTCTCATTAAATTTTTTAGATGCGGAGCATCTCTTGCTCAGGTCTATGTCCCGCGGCGTCGGCGTCGCCGTAGTCCGCACTCACATTACGCATGCGCAACTCTCCTCCCTTCCCTCTCTCCAACAGCTGCGCGTTACTCTCTCCGCTCTCTCGCTCTACCAGCTGCGTGCACTTCGCGTGCGTTCGCTTCTACTCACACCGCGCGCACATGCGCAACTCTCCTCCCTTTAGTCTCCTCTCCTTCAAGTGTGAATATAAGCAGCGGTAGCGCGCTGCGCGCGTTCAGTTCAGCGCTGTTGACTCCACTTCACTCCGTTCTTCCGATGAAGTGTGATGGAAGCAACAGTCCGTCAGTTAGTGGGCTGGCGCAAGCAAGCGTCAGCACCACCCCACAAACCGACAGCAACACTACGTCCACTGAAGACAAAGCTGCGCAGCGAAGGGCACGCGACCGCTGAGCGCAAACGCTGAAGCGAGCGGCAGACCCTGAACTACGGCAACGAGAAGCGGCGTCCATTCGTCAACGTCGAGCGGCGGATATTGAACTACGACAACGTGAAGCAGTGGCGGTGTCGAGAACGCCGGACAGCGGAACCTGAGGTTCGGGACCGTGGAAGTTCAACGTAGACGAGCGGGCGCGGAACCCGACCTTCGAGACGGAAAGCCGCGTTGGTTCGTGGAACGCCGAGCAGCAGAACCTGAGGTTCGGGACCGTGAAGTTCAACGTAAACGTACGAAGCGAGCGGCGGAACCCAAGTTAACAACGTTACTAACACCGTTAATAACACCGTTAATAACGATCCGCGATGCTCCGCATCACCCCATGAGTTCCCCTCGGGAAGATGGTGAATTTTTCCTCCAGAGCTGTCACCAAATGCAACAAATAAGGTTACATTCAATCAATTCCTCGAATTCCATCATACATATGTTGTTTACCACACTAGACCCACCATCTATCCTGCCAAGTGGACCTGTCAACCGGACCGGTCAATTGGACCCATCATCTCAACTTGACAACTGGTGTCAATCAGACCTATCAACTAAACCCACCAGCTGAACCCATCAACTGAACCCATCGACTCAACCCATCGAGTGAACCCATCAACTGAACCCCCAACTGAACCCGTGAACTGGACCATCAACTGGACCCGCCAAGCAGACCCGTCAATAGGACTCGTCCACCCGACCCATCAAGTGAACCCCCTCCATCTAGATCCATCAATCGACCCATCAAGTGAACACCCCAGCCACGCTCAACCAGACCTGTCAACCAGACCCATCAAGTGGACCTCTTTACCAGACCTGTCAACTAGACCCGTCAACAGGGCAACCAGCTCTAAACCAATTTGAACCCCGTGGCAGGTACTGACCGTAGTCGCTGCTCCCAGCAGGAGTCCTCTTTCTGAAGGGACAGTGCCAAAAGAGCCACCTCGTGGCGCACTGCAGAAGGTAGGTCCGGGCTACCCACAATGGCTAGTGGCTCGGGCCTCTTTGGCGGGGCGGTTGTGGAAGAGGTGGAGGCTGAAGTGGATGCGATGGAGGGAAGGCTGTTGTTGCCGTGGTGAGCGTCGGGAGGAGGAACCCCTCAGCAGCGCCAGGGAGATGCGCTCCATCAGCAGGGCGTTCAGGTGGTTTGTGGCAACCAGGTTGTCCCTGGTGAGCAGGCACACTAGGTGGCCCACCTGGACCCAGCCCTGGCGGAGGTTGTGCTCCACGAGCTCTCCAATGAGGCCTTCCTCACACAGCAGCTGCCTGCGGACGGGAAGGACAACCGGTAATTTATCGACAGGAGCGAGGACTGACTTCTGGGTGGGATAGAACCAAATAAGAATTGAATAGTCAGGCTTGGAAAACTTAATTTCAAGACTGGCTATCCCATTTCTGCATTGGTTCAAAACCAAGTTTCTTTCAATGGCACTACTGAATGGTACATTGCATATTAGAACCATGTTCGAAGTTTTAAATATTTTCACAAAATTAAAGAACATAAAACAAATTATTACAAAACACAAAGTGCACTTTACAAGCTAGAGTGACTTATTGACTGCCAAGAGTGACGACAAATTTGGTGGCACAAAATTAACAGGGTGGAATGCACCTGTCAGCCTCAAAAACAAAAGCAATGCAAAACTACAGCACTTCTATGAGTGGAGGCATAGACACAGTAGACATTGATTTAATGCGGTACTGTTGCACCCACTTATAACAAAATCGGTTATATCAAGATAAAGTGATCACGATTTCCCCTACCTGTTTGCACTTTTTCAATGTATTTGTGTCTGTTTTTAGCAAAGGAAATTGAGGGGCTCCTGAGGATATAGTGGAAAAAATATTTTGTGATAATTTAAAAACTATTGTATTTGCAAAAATATAACGCAAATTAGTTTTTTTTTTCTTTTTTAAATTACATGCTTTGAAACACACTTTGTGTTATATTCAGAATCGAGTTCAGCCACAAGGTGTGCAAGTCAGAGAATACCATCCCTCCAGCTTAATGCAGGAGATTGGGTGGGGAAAAGAAGTGGAGCTGTGAGAGGGAATTTGCACATTTTTCAGTTTTTGCTCCAGAGTGGTTTGCTGTTTGTGTGTTGATGCTTTTGCTTCGTGCCTTGCTTTGCTTGTGGGCTGCCGAGGAGCTCCCGTGAAAGAAAAAGAAACTACCAGACAAGCAGCACTGTGCTGCTGCATATCTGCAAAGTCGCCAAGTGGATTGCAAACAGAAGGACCTGAGCAGTGAGGATGAGTGCAATCAAAACATGAACTAATGTTACTTCGATTTCCATTGCCTTTTCACTTCTGCTATGCCTCAAGTGCGGTAAATTTAAGCGGCCTCAACTCGCATTATAATAATAATAACCTTTTTTTTCTTTTTTTTTGAGGGCATTAAAATTTGCTTTTGCGTTATTTTCATGCAAAATACGATAATCAAATTCGAAAGGTCTACCAAGTCGCAGACCACCGCACTTCGCTGCTGCGGCCGAGAACCCATTCAGAGCATGCAGTAGACGATGCTGCAGAGCGCTGGCAGCAGCCCCTGCACCGCCATCTGCTCAGAGCGCTAACGAGAATGTACCGACGAAGACAGCCTAGATTTAAGAGAGGGAGCAACTCCAATCATGGGGAGCATTTGCAACTTAATGGCAGACGCCTCCTGGGCAGATTCGCACAAGTGCACCTGCGTTGGGTTGTTGCGTGGGGCCAGCGTGGCAAGGGAAACCGGGCAGAGAGGAGGAGGCATTTGCAAACTGTGAAAGCTTTTGACTCCTTGCAGGCTGCAGCTCGTTCTGCAAACGCGGCCCACAAGCCATGTGACCCCGACCGAGCAGTAGAGCCCTCTCTCTCTTAAATCTGCTCTCTCTATACCGACGAAATGAAACGTGTTTTTTTGTTTGCTTTGTGTTCCACCATGCCAGCGCCGCTGGTCGGCATGATCGCTCTCTGCGCAAAAGTATTCCCTGCCAGCACTTCAACAAGGAAGAGAAAGGCAGCCTTCTTGAAACAAAAGTGCACCATCCTCGACGAAGAACGCGCATAAACGTAAAGTATGCCGTCCACCGCTGGTGTCCTCCATGGCGGCCATCGCAGCTGTCGACACGGTTCGTACGTAGCTCGCAAGATCGGAGCTTTTCGCAGTTGGCGAAAAGCAGCTCCTATCCAGCAAAAGTGCATGCAGGGAAGCCTCCACCGCTTTCTGCAGGCACATTAAACATGTGCCCATGATGGCCCGTATTATCTTTTGTTTGCATGTTACTTTTATAGAGCCCAGATATAACAAAGAAGCAGAATATAGCTAGCAGTAAGGATTTCCAATTACCGTTGACTTCGTTATGACTTCTCGACAGTAGTTATTTTCAACAGGTGCACATTACCTATAAGGGACACTGGTGGCCAATGCACGAAGAAGAGTGATGCAGTGGTCCACTGCTGCGCTGGCACACCCATAGCATTTCCCGGATGATTGCTTGTTTGTGGCAGGCGCTCCAGAGGTGCCCAGATGCTGCTCGCTTCTGAGCGGCTGCACGGCTGTCCCTTGGGACTTCCTGCGGTCCCGCTGCTTGTGCTCATACTCCACCAGCTCCTTTCTGAGGCCAGAACCTGTGTACCCACACATTGTATTCCACATAAATCACCGTTCAGCGAGCAGAGACCACGATTCAAATTTCCACAACCCTTTTGGGTAGGTAACTAATACCAATTTTGATCCTACATATGTTTAGGGTTGTTCGCTGTTTTGGAGTTTTAAATTTAAATTCGTGGGGTAAAATCGGGTGCTATTTTTCAGGCTGATAATCGTGGGAGAAATCGGGGTTTTTGTGGAAACATTCCAAATTCGGGTTTTTTTTCGGGTTAAATATACAAATGTACTCAATACACTTTTTTTTTTTTTTTTTAGTGGAGGGTTTTACGGGTTGTTTAATGCTAACAGCGTTAAAATTAGGGATCTGTTTCAAGCTGGTAATCGGCCGGACATCAGGGTATTCCAGCTTGGACTGCCGTCGATCGTTTCAAGGGGAAGCACCCGCCCACGGAATCCTCCTCTCTCAGGTGTCAACAAAAACCCCGACCGTTCGAAGACTGTGCTGTCTTCGATCAAATATTTCGCAAGGGAATTAACCTGTTAAGTTGTCCCGATCTGTTTACGCGACTGTCTTGCTCGGACGTTGGCGTGAGAAAGGTATAACCGCTAGCGACATGGTCATGCCGAGAGACCCTGCTGGGCGTCGACACCTCAGTCAAGTGATTGATAGTGCATTTCACAAGTTCGCGTGCAGCAGAGCCGCGGCTGCCGTGGCGTGCGAGGCGGTTCCACCTGCACAGCGGGCGTACGGAAATGTCCCTGCGCGACCCCAACGCCTATTGTGGCTTTTCTTCTGCCTGCCTCGTAGACATGTCCACGGCGAGTTAGGGCGCTCGTTGGGCAGTTGGTTGAGACTCGAGATGGTGTAGCGTCTACAGAGCTGCACGCAGCTTGCGAAATGAACTATAGGTCACTGTTGTCCCCGCAGGCAGGCAGATAGCGTATGTGTACCGCAAGCTCCGTGTGGCGTAAAATAAATAGGTTGACTATGTGGTTTTGGAATTCGGGGAGAAATCGGTTTAACCCGATTTACCCGAAACATGTTCGGGGTGTAAAAATCGGGTAAAATCGTGTTTTACCCGAAACGTAACAACCCCACATATATTGTACACCACTTCAAAGCAAGAAAAAACTTAAAAGCAAGCAGGGCAGCAGCATGTCAATTTATTTACTAGATAGGTTCTCACAACTAAACTCCCAGTAACATAAGAGCTCTCCTGCAATATCCTCAGCATTTCTTTAGCCTTTTAACTCATTTCTGACTTGCAGCCTTAGTCTGCCAGCGTGAAACCAGCCAATGTGTTAACGGCGTTCCCGGTTGGGCCGATAGGTGGCGGCGCGTCGCTGGCTTCTCTCACGTACGTCCATCCAACCGACTCACACCAGACTGCTATGCTTGTATTCGCCGCTCTGTTTTTGAGCGCTGGCGTCGTGTATATGATCTTCACTACCAAAACCGAAGCACTCTGGGCTCTTCCGACCAATCATCAACCTTCAGTGTGAGGGCAACGGCCGTTTTTGTCTTCTCTTTTTGTTTGAATTCGTCACTCCAAGCTTTCGAACCGTTCCGCGCGCGTTGAAATCGAAAGTGTAGATTTTACGGAGTACGGAGCTGCGCGTCTGCGCACAGAACAGGATTAGAGGGATTAGAGACGTCTCTAGTTTGACAAAGATTCTGCCGAGTCTGTTGCGTGCCTCATGACGGCGTATTACGGAGTCTACTGCGCGGCGAAGTGGTGTAACAGTTCTTAAAAACAAAAACTCGGAGTGCTCATTCTTCCGGTTCCAACAGACGACAGGTGAGCATCTATATCAAACTGTTTTGTCAGCGTTCGAAACTAGAAACATTGAAATATATGATCTTTCTCAATCTTTCTATTACAGCATCGAAATGGATTGCGTATGCAAATCGCCAGGACTTCGGAAGCCTGCCGATGAGCAAGCTGCGCCAGCGTCGTTTGTGCAGCGAGCACTTCGGCGCTACCGCGTTCGCAAGCTGTAGGATGATTCGTTTGCGGAAAAACGAGTGCCCCACCGTTCTTGTTACAAATCCGTTGCTGCAAGAACTGGTTCCTCCACGTGAGTTGCTGTAAGAGCAATCTTCAGTTAATTTGACAGCTTCGTGTTTATATCTTAGGATAGAGTACTTAAAAGCACCGCAGTCAGATATATAGTCTCCAAAACATTCGTTCTTTTTTCTTCTTTGCGTTGTCAATTAGCAAGCTTGCTTATGGTTTATTTATTAATTATTCTTATGGAGCTCGTCTGCAACCCTGCCTTAATTAACTTAAAATGTAAGCCTTTTGCGTTATATCGGAGTTGATTTGTTTGGGTATCAGCATTTTTGTTTGTAGGAGTTGTTTATAAAGCCATTTAGATAATTCGATAATAAGGGCGGTTCTGTTAGTTTGTACATTAAAGTAATTAATTTCGTTTTACATATTTGACGACGTTTACTGCGTTTTTACTGTCTACTACAGTTCGTGGTTCCCCTTGGAGGGCGGTGGACTGCCAGCGGAGTTTGTAAATACTTGCTTGAAATACCGCAACTCATTTGAATGGTGTTCAATAAAAAAAAATACATTTAAATGAACGTGCTGTTTCTGTTTTATTTCCCTGGTAATATTACCCGGAGCGCACCGCAGCTCGTCTGCTGGACCGGTGCCGTGCTGGCCGCTCGCAGCGGCCAGCACGGCACCGGTCAACAGACAAAAAACGTGCACGGCGAAAGAAAAAAAAAAAAAAAAGGGGGGGGGGAGGAGGAGGCAAGGAGGGTGCACGGCGCTCGCCAACGACAGTGGTGGCGCCATCTGGCCGTCTTTCTAAATCGAGCTATTTCACTTTCACGCCGTACGTATGTTCGCCTTTCTGCCACTGGCGCCTTGTGGCGCTAGTTTCTCCTTACCACGGTGGAGGCTGGAGCTGCACTCGGCTGGTGAAAACCGCCCCAAACCGTTTAGGGTAAAGGAGATGTCTCAATTAACCTATTATGAATACCACCATGGCGTTTTCGGTCTGTGGGTTTTGACTCAAAAAAAAAGATGTTTTTCGCTACCTTGTAGGGTTTTGTGATCATCGGTGGTGTAAATGTCGTGAGTTCATTGCTAAATGGATACTTTTGTGCTGAATGTCTCTTCACGCTGCTCTTGCTTGTATTCCACCAGCTAGTGTTCATAAAACAGCTAAGCAGAACACATAGCTACTCTAACCGATCACAACGAATAGCATTACCTGTTAACTGCGACTGATGTGGAGCACCTATTCGCACAAAGAATGATAACTCTTCGTTTGGCAAGTGCAAATAGTGGATTTTGGGTTCGAACCAAAGTCAAAATGAATAGTGTCTTTGGCTGAATATTTTTTAATCTAATATTGTATAGTTGCTGCACCTTTCTTCACGCCTTTCACTACCATTACACCATGGTTAACCCTTTCATGGTAGCGCATTTTTTTTTCAAAGACCCGCCCCCGTGGTCGGGTTTTTTTACTCGGTGCGTTAGCAAAGATTATACACTAGTTTATTGTCGCATAAAAAAATCTAAGACTCTAAAATAAATAGTACACACACTTCTAAACATCTGCAGCACACTCGCTGCAGGCTGAACAAAACAGAAAGGGCCAAAACTTCGACGCCCCGCTTCCGAGACAGTCTAGAAGACAGAGCGGCTGTGTGTTAGACTCCGGACTCCGAGACCGAGCTGGTTTCCAGTTGTGCGTCGGATGTCGACGCTGCTATCCGACTCCGAGTTCGAGAATGGTTCAAAGTCGGAACCCGGAAGAGCCATCGCTCCAGTCTCCGCTACGCTACCTCCGGAGCAGCCGGCAGCCTCTGTTTATATCTTACCATAGGACGCGCCTTACAGCGCTGTCACAGTTAGCCGGTGCGCGCGTGCCGCATGACGAGGGCTCATTCCGCTCTCGTGAGGGTGAGCACGGCCGCTACATCACCCTCTCCCGAGCGCGGGAGAGGGTGGAGCTAGGGGCAGTGCTAAGCCTCACGAGAGCGGAATGAGCCCTCGTGCATGGAACGCGCGCGATGGTAAAGATATAAACAGGTGTTTAGAGTGCCTGAATGACTGCCTTCATAGCTCTGTGGTTAGCGCGTCTGCCTGCTGATCAAAGGGTCAACGGTTCGAAATCCCGCCGGCGCCGGTCTTTTTTATTTATTTATCGACCCGCGGCGTAAGAGGTTAGATAGCCAGATAGATAGATATATAGATAGATAGATAGATAGATAGATACATAGACGAAAAGTGCGTGAAGTATCCAAAGAATGCTATTCGCATTAAAATGAAAGATGTTTACAAAAGAAAACGGTCAGCTAGAACGATAGGGACAAGAACACAGACAGGAAGAATCTTTGGGTCAAAGTGATGAAGAAGAAATATAAAGTCTTAGTTGATGGTCAGCAGTGTGTATGTCTGTTTCTCCCTGTCTGTGTTTTGTCCCCATCGTTCTAGCTGACCGTTTACTTTTGCATTATGTACCAACTAGTCTCAACTTCAGCCTGTTAATCAGTTCATGTTTACAAATCTCTATAACGCGAAATTAGAGCACAGCCCTTAGAAAGGAGGAGGGGAGGGCATGCCTCCCCTCCTTTCCACCTCCCCCTCCCCCTCCGTCCTCCTCCCCTCCTCCTCACAGTTTCCCCGCTAAATTTAGCTGAAGAATTAACACCACGTGACGTCAATTTTCCCGCTAATCTAGTGGAGAAACTAAATGTATTCATAGGTGACGTGACACCAAGTCATGTGACGTCATTTTCTCCTCTAAATTTAGCGCAGAAACTGAATTGGTGTTGAGGTCACGTGACGTCAGTTTTCCCGCTAAATGTAGCGGGAATTGAATTGCTGTTGAGGTCACGTGACGTATATTTTCCAGCTATATTTAGCGGAGAAACTGAATTTGTTCAAAGGTGATGTGACACCAAGTAATGTGACGTCATTTTTTCCAATCAATTTAGAGGGGAATTAAATTGGTGTTGAGGTCACGTGACATCAATTTTCCCACTAAATTTAGCGCGATTATGCCGACGCCGCAAAACCCAGGAACGGGCACCTAAGAGCTGTGCTCTAAAAGCACAAATAATGAGCACACATTGTTAGAACACTGCTGCCTAAACACATACTCTTGCATAATAGCAACAGTTACGTTTTGAATGTTTTACTGCAATGTAAACATCAACAATCACATTTAATTTTTTTTTTTTTATTTATTAGGCACACGCAAGCACGTCATACCACTCTGAAGGTGTGTTTTCTCACCTCGCTGCATCTGCGCTGCAGCGAAGCAAGTCGCGAAATCGCAGTGTCAGCTATGTGGGTATTGCTTCTCCACAGTGGTCTGGTGCTTCGAGGAGAAGTGCACTCAAGGGGGCTAACCCGCTGCAGTCGGTCAACACTTCGGAAAGTATGAATAATGCAGTTCATATTGAAGCGAATATCAAATGGTACCATTTGAAACGACTATTTTGAAAATCTCGAATATTTGTGCAACCCTACTTTTCGCACATAGTACTTAGGCATCTGCAAAAACAATGCTTTCTTAATTTTTAGTGGCCTCGCCAACAATGCCACGTGCCAGACACTTTCAGTTTCCTTTTCGAGAACAGTTCTTTTGGCGCAGACATGGCAAAAATTGGTCACATATACAGCCTTTGGAGCAGCATGTTACAGGTATTCATTCTGGCATAGCTCGGCACACCGGTCTCCACCACTGCTATACACGTTTGCAAGTATGGCCTCAGGGTGCTGCCATCTTGCTCAGTTGGGGTGCACTTGGGCAAGCCATAATCCGATTACGACGGCTTGCTAAGGCGTCGTAATCAGGTTATGTCGCGCCCAAGCGCACCCCAACTGAGCAAGATGGCGGCATCCTGAGGCTGCACTTGCAAATATGTATAGTGTTAACAAAATTTCCGTTGCAGTAGTTACGGAAAGGGACGGGTTCGTCAGCTGCTACACGAGGAAACTGAATGTTCTTCGAGATCGGCGCGTTTTGAGAAAGGCACCTTGTCAGCTGACAAGACATCTCCTTGCCACACGCTCCCACACGGCGCGAGACCCACTCACCTTCTGGACGATCTTGCTGAGCTCGTCGAAGGAGGTCTTGCAGTCGGTGCAGTACTTCTGGGCCAGCTGCTGGATGGCCCTGTTGACAGTGTTGGAGGAGGCGGCAGATGACCCGGTGGATGGCGCGCTGGTCCCTCCCGTGGATGCCGTGCCCG
The DNA here is from genome assembly GCA_037355805.1 of Ixodes ricinus. NCBI lineage: Eukaryota > Metazoa > Arthropoda > Arachnida > Ixodida > Ixodidae > Ixodes > Ixodes ricinus. The sequence goes on from JAZHYW010015738.1 coordinate 12,817, forward strand.
CGGCGGCGGCCGCCACTTCTTCCTCCAGGGCCCTGTCTACCATGCCCTGCTCCTGGACCTTCGGATGGGATTGGAGAGACCACAAAACCGTCGTCATTGAGTTGCAGACTCTCTGAGTATCTTGCACGATGCAGTAAGGGCGTACAAAGGTAAGTCGGCTTTTAGTCCAGAGCTACATTTCTCGGGGTCTTAAGAATAAGGGAACGCTCTTTATTCTCTAACCCAATTGCCATTACGGGGCCACAGCGAAAGTCAATACATGGCTTGCATGTAACGTCGTTGCACCGTGACGGTTGTCATTCCTACTTGTTCTTGCATCCAACAAATAAACTCGGTGGTGTGAAACGTATGCTGCAAAAAGAAAGGCACCCAACAGCAAGGCCACCAGAATGGTCACGGTCGTGACACCAGTGCGAGCCATGCACTAGCCAAGTCTTAATTCCTCCCACCTTTCTCTCCCCAGAATCTCCCTCCTTTACCGTGCTAGAATAAAAGATAAGAATGTGTGCATCACAGAGCACAGTTTGCATTTATCTAGCCGCACTAAAAGTCTTCCAGAAAATCACAAAAATATGGCCTTTCACTTTTGGACTTTTTGCCAATCCGAACCGGCTGGTTTACGGAAGACCCGGAACGCTCTTCAGCTGGCGCTCACAAGTGACAACGGTTCTCGGAAAAAGAGAAGCACCAAAGGATGCGAGACCTTGAGCAAGAGCAGCTCCAGTGCAGGCTTGTGGGCCATGAGCTGCCTGTAGACCTTGTCCGCCTTCTCGAGGAGGGCGTTGATGGAGCCCACCGCCTTCTTGCGGTCCTCCTCGCCCTCGATGGGGTCCACGGCGCAGCAGGGCTTGGCCGTCAGGGTGTAGTCGAACTTGGCATACTTGCAGAATCCGCACGAGTTGCACAGGAACGGGTCCCGCTCGTCGTAGTTGATGGCGCGGCACTTGTGGCACTGGAACACATTCTCGCCGCAGTTGGCGCACACACCAGGGTTGGCCGGCACCGAGGCACTGCAGCGGGGGCACTGCAGGGTCTCCGAGGACGCCTGCACGTTCTCGTAGAAGTCGGCGTACTCTATCATCAGGTTGCAGGCGACGATGGGCAGCGGGAAGTCCATCTTGAGCTCCGTCTGCCCCGCCGCCAGGGAGCAGCGTCGCGCCCGGTGCCACATGGCAGGCCGGTTCTTCAGCTCCACCACGGACTGGACCGACCGGTTGTCGTAGTACACGTTGATGGCCCGCACCATCTTGCTGCGCTTCAGGTCCCCGATGCGCAGCACGATGCGGGACACCGTGTGCGAGCCGACCAGCTTCACGATCTGGGCAGACATCGATTAAGTTGTTAGTAGGTTACATCGCGCTGTTTGTTACAGAAATGATCGGCCGATATTATTTTGTCGGTAAGAAATACAATATGGGCTCGAGAGTGCCTGGCATTAAATTAGCGCAAAGCAGCGAGCAACAAAGTTAAAATCATCTATCTGGCGGGCTAGTTGGCTATACATCTTGGTAAAGTTAGTGCAAAGATGTAAGTAGCACTCTATCCTGTCTCTACATTCTTCCTTCCTTGTCTTTAGCTAATTTTGCCAAGAAGCAACTAACTTAACAGCAGCTAGTCATAAAATGATGTGTAAATGGTCCAGTAGAGGGCACAGAATTCATTTAGTACTCTTAATGTATCCAAACTTAGTAATAGAACATATAGGCAATTTAATTATACTAAAAAACATATTCCATGATTTGTATCTGATGCATTGAGCTGCGATAGAAAAAAAAAAAGCCAGCAGTTGGAGCTAGCCCTTACAATCAGTGCAGCAAGTTTCAAGGTACTACCGTAGAATACCGAGCATTTGCCGATTCCACAATGAACACCCACCCTCGATTTTGTAACATTCGGAAAATATACAAAAGACACATCTTTACATATTGTTGACATAAGAAGCGCCCATCCCCCAGTTTTACATGATTATCTCCAAATTGTGAGTGGGCACTTTCTCGGGATTTTATGGTAGGTACGGAGTGCGACAGGGCTAACACGAACAGGACACTGCCAGTGAAATAAGAGTTAACATGCAGACAAGCTATTTATAGTAACTATACATTGCCAGTGTTCCCTAATGTTCTCTCACAACTGAAAAACTATGAGCAAAAGTACTGAGGGATGGAATACCCCCATTCCAGGCACGAAATGAGGTGGTACAATGAGGTGTTCGTGACTGTCCTGTCTGAGCATCACTGTCGTAACGAGCTGTTGGCACGTCTGCGTTAAATGTGGCGCACAGGGTATACATGGTACAAGAGACTCGTGCCTGCGCAGCACTGAAAAGTGCAATGGCACAGAATGTTAGCAAGGCTGCAAGATTCGGAAGTGGCTCTAGTTGCCATGATGTGCCCTCAAGAAAAGCGCTCTAGCTCACCTGTGTGGAGGTGGTGAAGCGGGAGTCGACCTTGATGGCGGACAGCTTGATGTTGGCGTAGGCCACCTCCGGGTTGTTGCAGACCAGGCACGGCTCGCTCTCCAGGTAGTAGCCGTCCAGCTCCACTAGGCCCCGCAGCGAGTTGTACAGGCTAGAGTTGGAGTGGTTCGAGAGCAGCTCGTTCTGCTGGTGCAGCACTGCCAGAGCCTTCTCCGTAAACTCTTTTCGGGCTGCGGAGCCTGGGAACACGAGAGAAAATGTGATTGGAGATTCGCCAACTCAAAGGTGGTCGTCAAGAGCATCTTGTTGCTTTGCCACTGACTGCATTCCTGTCGAGATCCTTCCATTCCGGCGCAATTCAGAGTCTAAAATCAGCTACTACTTAGACACTTGGTCTGCATACAAGTGTTTATGTCCTTGACTTCCTGGATCTAAATTGATTGCTTCGAGAAGTCTCAGCGCCTTAACCAGATTTTTTGTCTTTGCCTACGCACACCAATCACCAAGGGTGAATAACGTGCAGGTGGCAAGGAAAGTGCGATTGGTCCACGAAAAAATTGTAAAACTCTGAATGTCTGTAAATTGTGCATGTAATAATAGGTCTGTCCTCGTCTACATTGGCTGCCAGGTATGTGCCGCTTCTATTAGCAGCATTATTTTTGGCAATATTCCCCTGAAGGTCAACGCAATGGTAACAACCGGCTCAAACTTCGAGGACCGGTTGTTGAAAACTGTCACAGGAGAGGCCCACTTAGGTGAAAATCAGTTCACCGACATGCAGCCCAGACTACGGGAACTGGTCCCGGCTGAATCCAGCTAGGAAATAGAACTAGCCCAGATGGATCCAACTAAGACCAGTTCCATTTCTCAGCTGCAAAGTGGGCTGACTTATACCTAGGGTTCTGTGTTTTCGGGTAAATCAGCAAAACTCAAAAAAAACACTTGCGGGCAAAATTTTGGCTAATGCAAGAGGTTGTTCGAGAACTCAGAATTTCAATGTCCCAATCCCATCTCCCGCTCCTCCTCCTCTCGCCCCGTCACCGTGACCTCACCTCACCTCACCTCACCTCACCTCCTCCTCCCCTCCCCTCCCTCCCCCACTACTGGCTGACACAAAAGTATTTTACAATTAATGGTTTGATCAGCACGTAGTATGTCAAAGGTCTTGGAAATCAGAAATGCACCACACCTTTGTTTCAAATTTCGGGTCAGGACAACAGGTCGTTGTAGTTTTGAGTCCGCGATCAAAAGTCACATTTCATGCTTCCAGTCTGGGTCATACAGACCTGTGCTTTAGAGGAAGGAGAGGTTAGATTTGCTGTAACACAGCGAAAGCCATGGACCATAGAGACTGCACAAAGTGGGCAAGAGGGACAGTTGGAACTTCTCTATTACATCCCTTTACAACTTTACCTCGTGCGGGCCAGTGCGGTAAGTTGATGGAATAGTATGAAATGAATACAAGCTTCCCAGCTACCACCTAGGAGTTTACTGATTTTAAGGTATCGACATTTATCGAAGCAACACTTGAGTGCAACTTTTGACGTAGGACAAATTAGTATTGCCAGTAGTAATGGCACCAATGCCAAATATAACTGAACAAAATATTAATTTATACAACCACTTTCTTTTTCTTTTTTTTTTTTTTGCAGCTATTTACACTTGGATATTATTTATTTATTTTTAATAAAAAAACACTGCGAAATTAAACTCCGAATTTCGGAGAACTGGAAGCAAACAAAAATAAACTCCGATAAACTCCGAATTTTCAGCAAAAAATGAACTCCAAAAGCACCCTCCGAATTTGACAAAAATAAACTCCGAAAACACGGAATCCTACTTATACTTAAGTCCATCAAACGAGCAACACTGAATATCTAAGCTCAACAAAAACCCGCAGCACCCACTCCAATAAATATTTCTTTGGCATTTGACAGAATTCTACTTATTCGTCTGGCCAGTGTCCACCGTGCCAGCAAAACCGAGACCAGCCGGCCACATATTTATCTACAGTCAAACCCATTTATAGCAAACCCGACTACAGCCAAGTATTGTCTATTTCATTCTACATTTAATTTATTTACACCTTAAGGGCCTGTGAAAGGCATTAGCATAACGAACACCCAAATATTTAGAACAAAAATGTATGTAAAAAGGTACCTTTGTAACGAACAACCCATTGGCTATATTGAACTAAGAAAAGCGTCGGACTTCGAAAGGGCGCGAGCACCCATCCCGTAAAAAAGAAAATTAGAAATACACGCAGTGGCCCTGTGTTGTATAAAGTTAAAGCCTCTAAGCTAGCGAACAAAAAAAACAGAAATGCAAAGAAACACACACACACACACACACACAAAAAAACGCAAAAAAAAGTCAAAGTCAGGACATGCTGTTGGGAGCAGTGTTCTCGCCAAGTGCTCCCGATTGCGAATTTCGGAGACCATGTCGGCTGCTTCATAACCACCGCTTGCTACTGCTTTGTTTGTTAGCTACCTTTTCTCGCTCGACATTCGCGTGCTCAAATCAGGTTCGCGCAGAAAGTGGCAACTGTCTTTGTCGTTCTTTGACAAACTGGAAATGATCTTGGCGCAAAGGTACAGATTTTAGCGATCATTGAACTTCTGCCTACATTCATGGGGTACTCGCAGCTGGATAGGCGAAGTGTGTTCGTATTCAACCAGCAATCCTCACTGCAGCTCAGCTGCTCTGCACGGACTCTCTTTTTCATCTCTGTAGTGTCCTGCTGGCTTTTGTTTGTACTCTGGCTTCACGGGAGCAAAATCACATTTTTTTCAAGGACACGACTGCCATACTGCAGATTGTGTCCTAGTACCTTGCACAGCCTTTTTGCCCAGACAAAAAGGCTTCGCAGTCAGCTAAAATGGTAAAGCTATTTTTTTTTTTCCGTGTGCGCCTGGGTGCTCTGATTTTGTAAAAGTGTTCTGCCGAATAAACAGTTTGAAGGCTACTTTTTTTTCCAGCTGTTAGCCCACCTAGAGCGTTATCAGCTACGTTGTTGCAGGTCATAAATGTTTTTGCGGTCCGCTGAAGAATGCAGTAACGTAGTGTTTACTATAGTGTCAATAAAATAATTGTTCATTACAATGCCCCGGCTCAAAATTTGTAGAAGGCCCGGTTTCGATATAGTCGGATTACGTAGATATATTGAACTCCAAATGCGAATGTCTAATGGAGCTTGTTATGAACGGGTTCTACTGTACTAGTTTATTTAGAAAAGTTAAACAAGATTATAGCATGTGTGGTACAAAAATGTAACTTTAATTTCAATACATGTTAGGCGAGGATGACCCTCGCATATAGCACCCAGACTGTCAACCGATCGGCACTAAATTAATACAGTCGACGCGCATGCAGGTTATGTATGACAAGTCAAATAACTCTCGCGTGGACCTATTCATTCATTTTGAAAAGTTTGAGAAAAGTGTATCGGTGATGTTTGCCAGTCAAATATTTATTTCGTCTCGCATATGTGCACCACCCCTAAGGTCTGCCAGCTGCTTGGGGGCCCAATAAAACAGGAACTGATCAATCTATCGCTCGAAAATAAACACTTCAAATGGACTCGCATGCTCAAGTTTATAAAACAAATTTTGCAACGAATACTGCCGTAAGCGGCCTTATTTTTGCTATCTCAATATTTCGCAAATTTCGCACCAAAGTGTGAACTTGGTAGGCATTTTGCGAAACGAAATTTCGCGATCCGGATTGATACGCTGCATAGTCTTCACTGCAAGACGACACATTTCATGCGATTAATTTTTCGCAAAACTATTTTTGTCGAAAAATTTGCAAAATTCGGGCTTCAGCAAAAATTATGTCAATCACAGTGTCGAACGTGACGCCGACGGCGCACCTTGAGGGTGAAGTAGCCCAGGAGGTCCACGAACTGGGCCGCCTTGCGTCCATGCGAGGGCAGTTGGGGCCACAGCTGCCACATGAGCCCCAGGAGGGCCTCGCGGTGGGGCGGCTGCGAGTGGCGGTGCAGCTGGTGCAGCAGCGAGTGGGCCTGCCACCGCACCGCCGTCGAGTTGCACTCCAGCAGGAAGGCACGCACAAACTGCCCCAGGAGGGCCTGATCCACTGACCGATGGACCTGCTGCGCCAGGGCGGCGCACTGCGCCTCGTCCGAGCTCTCCGGCTCGTCCGGCTCTTCCGAGGTGTCGCGCGCTTCCCGCTCCTTCCGCTGCTTCGAGGGGGAGCTGGTTGCGTGGGGGGCCGACTGCTGCTGCCGTGCTGTGACTGCTGCTGCTGGGTGGCCGCGGCGCCGCACAACGCAGACTGCAGAAGCTGCAGGATGATGGAGGCCACTCCTTCGTCCAGCAGGAAGCTCACCTGTGGAGTGGAAACGTGCTTGAAGTGAACAAACGAACGAGTCGAATAGACAAGGAAAACACTTTCAGCCTTTCCACTCTGGGGAAGAAGGAAGAGCAGCGGAGCTGTAGCTTCTGTTCTTGGAGGGAGGGGGAAGATCACGGGAGGGGGAAGGTCACGACGAGAAAGCGGGGCTCTGTCAAGTAAAACCTCCCCAACGAGAGTCCCCGGTTGTCATTTTGGGCCGGCTTATGTGGGCTGCAAGAATGGACGCGCCCGGGTCGTTGGAAGTAAGTTCGTCCCCAGCAGGTGCGGACGTGTCTAAGTATCAAGGTCCTGAAGGGTGTGGCAAGTCACCCAAGATGGGCAAGCCGTTCACAAGGGCATAGGCCCTCGCAGCCCCGACATGACGACGCCTCACGGCCTGCCCGAGTGGGCAAGGACGCGGGGAACACGTAATTCCCAAACATACATCTTCGGTTGTATGTACAGCCGTATGGGAAAAATAAAAAATACCAACTTATATAAAAAGTTGAAAACTGTACTACACTGGCATTTGAAACCACATTAAATGTCCTCAAGTGGAACGTTCCGTACAAGATTCTACGAGCAAGACGACAAGATCCGGTTCACGCGGGAGCCAAGAGCTTCCTCCCATTGAACGCGACCCGACCCTGCAAAACGCCGCCCTCATACAGGGCCGTTCCCGTTTACCTTTCCGCGCTCGGTCCATGGTCGTTCACAGTGACAACTGCTTTATCCGAAGCGCAAACGTGGACCAGACAAAAGAGACACCACCCACCCGAAAGAGGAAGGGCAGCACGGTGTCGTCCTTCTGGCAAAAGCGCTGCCAGTTGCCCGTACGGGAGGTGGCCACCTCGGTGCACGCCTTGAGGTGCTCCACCATCACGATGAGGGCGTCGTACGAGAGTCCTGCCACCTGGGCCACCCCGCCGTGGCAGACGGCCCTCGAGCCTGCCAGGTGCGACTCGAGCGCGTGGAAGTCCCGCAGCTGCCGGTACTTCTCCTTGGAGCCGCACAAGAAGAGGAGCAGCTTGCGCACCTGGCGCCGGATGAAGGGCGTCTGCTGCACCGATCATGTACTCGCACAGGTGCGAGAACCGAGGCGGGGCCGAAGCTGGGAGCGGGGCAGCCGGAGGGCACCGCCATCGCCACTTTCTTCACCTGCATTCCGAGCAAAGAGCACTCGACTTGAAGTTTGCACATTTTCATCGCTAGTTTTCTGGTTTCAATGGTCCTTTGGTCTTAGATTTCCTAATCGATTGTTCACGGGGGGTTCGAGCATAGGGTTACGGGTACCAACCGTACCGGATTTTGTGGGACTGTCCTGAATTTTCATTAAGCATCCAGAGTCCCGCATCGTCCCTTTCGCAACAGCTATTTGTCCCGGATTAGGTCTAGACCGTCCAGTTAAAACATTTCTGTGATCCAGTGCACGGCCAACAATGCGCGTCACGCTGCGAAGCACGAATCGCACGAAGCAATGCTGTGGTTATGGTGGCTACAGTGGTGACTAGCATTGGTTGTGAGAGGCTTTAGCCACTTTAGAATACAAGCCAGAAATCGGGGCGCCACTGTGATGCCAGGTAGCGCCTGTTATCAATCATCATGATTGTTTATATAGACCGCTTTGCGTCACCCCACCCCACCCCACCCCACCCCACCCCCACCCCCACCCCACCCCTCCCCTCCCCCCCTCCCAACTTCCTTCATTTAAGAGTTGGCAAGCCCATTTGATCACCACCAGAGGCGGAAAATTGGTGACCTGGGGTCGAAGCAAGAAACGCTCAGCTTTGCAAGGCCCGTTATGGGTATGATTTTGCACTGCGACCTTGCACAAAAGACAGATTTTATCGCTATCTTTCTGGCTTCAATGGTAAGGAGTGCCCAGCTTCAGGAGGCACGCTGCAAGTACACTCTGCGCGGTGATTTCATGAGGAGCTTCAACCATATCATTCACAAATATAGAAATAAGAGTTGTGGCGCAGACTAGCTGGTGAAAGTTCATACTTAAAAAAACAGCAACAAGGGAAAAGGAAGGGACAAACACAACGGAGACTTTGTTGTGCTTGCCCCTTCCTTTTCTCTTGTCGAGGGTTTTAGGGTGAAGCTCCTTAGGGGCTAGCCATGTCCGTATGTCCGTCCAGTGTCCGAGCGTCCGGCGTCCGGTGCTCGTGCTTGGTGCTCGTCAGCTCACGTGCTGGTGTAAGTAAAAAAAAAAACGTGATGAAAAAAAAAAAAATTATGGAAAAAAAAATGTTTGCGCAGTCGACAAGTTTTGAACTTGTGCGGGGAGACCCCAATGAATTTCTAGTCTATCGCCTTAACCACTCGGCCACGACTGCGGGACGAGTAGGGGGCTCTGAGATGTGGTAGTAACTCAAGAGCTGGGGATGTCATGGATGAAACGTTGCATGTAGCCGCTGAACGTCTATACAGGAGAGGGTGCTGCGTCAAACGCGTATAAATCGCGTTATACTTTGCATGCATTGGCTCAACGTTTATAGACGAGAGGGCGCTGCGGTCAAATGCTCAAATGCGTATATAACCAGGTTCCATACCACACATTCTCTTTCTGACATGGATGAAAACGAACGAAAGGCTCGGCATGCTGCGGCTCAGCGTCTACGCAGACAAGCACCACCAGAGCTTCGCCTCAATCAACATCATTCACCACGTGGATATGCGTTCAATTTTTTTTCAAGTATGAATTATTCACCTCTATCTGTCGGCCGTTGTGCCAATCAGACGCCCATTGTTAGCAGATGGCCTCAGTAGGAAGCGGATTCACACTATTCATTGTTAACACTTTACCCGGGTAAGCTCATTCTTTTAAATGTCCTTACAACAAAATACACTCACCTCCAGCCACCTCTTACCAAAATCTTAGGCTCCATACGTTAAAAACCGACTCTGTGCCCTCCCTTCAAATGGCCACACGATCCCTTTCCGACTCATGCGGTATGTGCAGAAGCTGTCACCCACCTGATAAGGCAGGCGCAGAGCCATCTCAGTGAGCAGCTGAGGGTATGCCTCGAAGACGCCGTTGGCGTGGCCCTTGACGTACTGGCGCAGGAAGAAAGGGGACATGTCTGGGGGAGGGGATGAGGGGTGGGGCTTGAGCAGGGGTGTGCCACTGGTCCCGCTGGCTCCGCCTGTGCCGCTCGACGAAGCGTCCGAGTCTGTATTCTGCACGGACTTCCAGTGGACCAGCAAGGTACCCAGAACCTAGACGAAACCCAGAGATGCGTCAGAAATCGAGTGTGATGGGTGAGGAAAGGCATTGCAATTCGAAACTACGACAGTAAGATGCAGGTAAAGTTGTAAGAAGGTCATAGACAGTCAAAAGTGTTTGACCAATTTCAGAATAGATTGTTAACCCAATGTGCTCTCGAACCTAGGATAGCCACCCAAGTATCAACAATCGAAATATAGGGATGGGCGCATGTGAGGTCATCAATTTTATATATATATGTACTGTGCATATTTTTTCAGATATTTCAAAATTTTGGGGATGGGGCACTTAGTGCAGAATGGACGGATGCACGGTATTCTACGGTATATATTTTGATGTATAGAAAAGCAATCACGTTGAAATTCAAAGTCTTGTTATTTGCACACATGTTGTAAATAAGCTGGGTCTGAAGCCCATAAAAGAAATTAGTAGTCTCGTGTTACTTTAAAGTACAATCACAACGATCACGTCCTGGTAAAGTCGTTGGGCGTCGGCGTCGCATTCATGTACCGTGGGGCGCGTGCGAGAGTGTTCCAGAACCGAATGGATCTCTGACCATTTTGTTGTGACCGCTTTTGTTTCTTTTTCGTTCTGTATAGAGCACGTGAAAATGCGCCTCCCAGCACAAGATCTTCGCATTGACAGTGCTATGGCAGAATTTTGGTATCGGTTATTTTTTCGTATTTTTTCAGAGAGTGCGTGCAGTTGGCGTTGGGTACTACGAAGAATGGCACCACTCTAAATAAAAAGACATTGAGGCCACCTAGTCAAAGATGTGGCATGGCTCAGTGGTAATGCACCCGCTTCACATGCAGCGGACCCAGGATCAAATACGGCGGGCGGCAGGACATCTTTATAAAAGAAAATCAACGACTGACACCCTACATCCTACTTAAGACAACATCAACAACTGCATCAAAAACTACAACGGACATCATTTTCAGAGGTGGGGAGAGCACATAACAGCTATTGCTGTAAAAATTAAGAAGAAATGACCTGGGGACCTATTCTCTTTCAAAAAAATTATTTTACAGCAAAAGCTGTTATGGGTTCATCCCACCACTGGAAATAAAGTCCGTTGATGTTGTAGTTGTTGTAGTTCAGTGGTTCTCAACCATTGATGTTTCACGGACCCCTTCTAGATCGGCGGAGATAATGGAGGACCCCGTTCATGGTGAGGGGAAGGGGAATGTATAGGTTAATTGTGATAATGATTTAATAAATGGATGTAAATAAGGGTAGTGTGAAGTAGACATCTCTCATAGACATACACACGAGAAAATTCATTTGAAAATTGGGACGTTTCTACTCAACCTAAAAAAAAAAAAAAAAAAAAAACAAGCTTTTTTTGCCAGGAGGCAGAGCTTCACGGAAACCTAGGATGCCTTCGAGGACCCCAAAGGGTCCGCAGACCCCCATTTGAGAACCACTGGTGTAGTTGATGATGTAATAGTTGATGATGTTGCTGTTGTTGTTCATGATGATGATGTTGTCATTGTCGGTGTCGTAGTTGGCGTAGTAGAGCTTAGGGTGTCCATCGTCGATGTTGCCAAATCCTTGAAAAAGATTGCCCCCTGCCCGCGGGAATCGAGCCTGGGTCCACTGCGTGCAAAGTGGATGTGGTATGCGATGCCCACTGCATGTTTGTTTACATGTTTACCATGTTTACCATAAAAAAATACAAAGAAATAGCCAATAACAAAACAATGCCGCCATAGCACTGTCAATGCCAAGAGCTTGTGCCAGCAATGCTCTTTTATGCGCTCCGGAACAAAAGAGAAACAAAATCGTTTCAAACAAAATGGTCAGATGTCCATTTTGCTCCGAATGCTTTTGCTCATGCACCCCACAGCAACATACTCAGATCTATCAGTTGACAAGCTCCACGAAAGAGCAGCGTTCGAAATCGGTTCTTCCCTGTGTGCCTGCACACGAGCAGGTGCAGGCGGAGAGCGTTCCTAGCGCCACTGGCGTGAACGCCTCCATGGACAACCAAGGAGGACTATTTTCGAACGACGTTGTCTTTGCATCGACTTTTGCATAAACTTTATGTTTACCATAAAAACCCAGATAGAATTCCTTCCCACTGCAGGTAATCTGCATCCAACGTTCCACCGATTCAGCAACTTCTATCCATTTGGCGGGCTGATAGTGTAGCGAGCGCCACGGGGCAAACGCACCCCCGAAAAGGTGCCGAGTGTTCGAGGAAGCTTATCAACTGACTTTGGTCTAGTAACGTTGCCCAGCGGTGCGTGAACGCGACGCTCGAGGCCCAATGACTCCGTCATGACGTGTCTCGCTGCGACTGTACTGTGGATTAACACAGGACTGCTAATTTTTTGTTTTCATCTTTTTTTTTTAACACTAACAAATGAAAAAGGAGGTGGGGGAAAAAGTATGCAGAGTGCAAGTTCGTCTGTTTCTTTTGCAGGGGTCGGGTGACGTCAGACCGCTGAGCACTGGTTGGCTCTCGAAAGATAGTAGCTAGATCTCAAGGCAGCTTGCTTTGAGGTCCACCCACTATCCTTCAATCAGAACCAATCGGAGCTTGGCATTCTGACATCACCACGACTCCCACAAAAGAAGCAGACAAACTTGCGCTCTGCATTGCTTCCATGCTGTTGGCACAGAAAAGAAACATCAGTGACATGTCCAACTATGACGGAATTGGCAAACAATGTAATATTCTTGGTCCAGTACTTGCAGAACAAATCCCTTTCTTGATACTGTATTTGCACGAATATAACGCGACCACGAATATAACGCGAAAGCAGATTTTGATTCCCTTAAAAAGAAAAAAAAATTTATTACTATTATAACGTGAACCAAGGCCGCGTCAATTTCTCGCACTCGGGGGCATAGCGGAAGTGAAAAGTCAATGGAAATAGAAGAATTATCAGTTTATGTTTTGACTGCACTCATCCTCACTGCTCAGGTCCTTCCGCTTACAATCCACAATCCACTTGGCGACTACGCAGATAAGCAGCAGCACTGCATCGCTTGTCTGGTTGTTCCTTTTTCTTCGGAGCGTCCTCCTCGGCAGCCCACAATCCAAACAAAGCAGAAGCACCAACACACAAACACCAGACCACTCTGGAGCAGAAACTAAAAAATGCACAGGCAGAAAAGATTGCTGAACCCGATACACCGATCACACTTCTTGTTCTGGCCCTTTGCATAAACAAACACCTTGTGTTGCACGATTGGGTAAACGCGGTGGGTGGTCTTCGTTTAGCTTGTGTTGACTTGATTTGGCCTGGCTTGGCTTGGCTTGGCTCGAATTGGCCAGTGCCCACATTCTCGCATGGCGCGCGTGCTGAGTTTCTGCGGCTTGCGCCGTTGTACAAACACAAAAGCGATAAAAATGCTTTTTTTTTCTTTCTATTCGCCCCTTCAATAAATTGCCTTCCACACCCCCACTTCTTTTCCCACCCGATCTCCTGCATTGAGCCGGAGGGTAGCTTTCTCCTCTGGCTTCCTCCGGACTCCCGCGCCTCGTGGCTGAACTCGATTCCGAATATAGCGCGAGGTGGGTTTTGGAGCAGATAATTCTGAAAAAAAACTTGCGTTATATTTGTGCAAATACGGTAAGTCTCTTTTCTACTTTGAGAATATATTTTGGTTATGTTTTGTTTGAGTTTGGTGGCTTTAGTGGCTTTCAGTCCTTTTCACGTGACTGTATTCCTAGATCCTTTCAACTCCTCTCCTTTTTTCAGTGTAGAAGCCAATTTTGTATGTAGAGCTCCTTGAACTCGATTCGAAAACAGGAGCCTCGTAAACGATGACAATTTTTTTTGGAAAAACAAAAAGGTAGTATTAGATTTGGATGAATATGCTAAAGTTTTAGAAGCCTCAATATGCAGGTAAATATAGCAAAGAAACCTCACACAGTCTATACCACAATACCTTGCGCATACATTCTCAAACACCTTTCCAAATAAACATTCAAAAGCACCGGACCCGCTCTTTCTACACGCCGAGCCTATCTCTTCCCTACGCAGCAACGTAAAAGTTGCGGGACTCCCTACCTGAAGGCAGTGGTCGACAATCCCGCTGGCGTGCAGTGCCACGGCAGCGGAGGTACTGCAGTAGTTGGGTCCCGGGCCGGCCTCCCCGGCAGTGGACCCCTTGCCGCAGCCCTTGATGCGCGACATCATGATGCTGAGCAGCCGCATCACAATCAGCTGCTCCTCCGAGGCAGGGCTGCGCTCCACCACCTTGGCCACGTCGCGGTCCAGCTCTCCAACCATGCTGCTTAGCAGGCTGTCCAGGGTTGCCCGGTCGCGCTCGTCTTCGCTGTCCAGGTCTGAACTCAACATCAGGACCACCTGCAAAGTGCGGCAGAAGTCACTAGGTCGCACGTTTTCTTCTTATGGCCACGCGCTGCGAGTGAACATTCTCGAGCTTGAACTCCAACTCCATCAAACTTCGTGAACCTGCAAACTGCTTTAAAAACTGACGTTTCGTTGTATGCAAGCGCTCTTGTGCCTGCGTATTGAAGAAAAGCTAACTAACTTCTTTTAAGCACCACTGTGGAAGTGTTTAGAGCCAAGGGGTAGGCTGCTATCACTAAATATGTAGGGAAGAAAAAATACTTTCAGCCTTTCGACTCCGGTGAAGAAGGAAGATCAGCGAAGCTGGACGCTAGTCCCGTGTGCTTCTTCTTCGTCCTCGTCTGTTTTGCGTGCAGTTTCCTACGATGAATTCCGACCAACTCGCCCAACTATCCATTCTTCTATGATAGCTGATAGCTGGAAAGCTTGCCGCCATCTATGAGCGACGGCAGTAACCAGACTGGTTGTCTGGTTGTTGCCGTCGCTCATAGATGACGGTAGCTGTCCAGTTTCTGGACAGCTACCGAAACTGGGGAAACTAGCAAGAAACTAGAAACTACTCACTATATCCGCTTCTTTGTTATATCTGGACCCCATAAAAATAACACGTGAAAAAAATAGCGTGGGGGCTGTTACAAGCACATGTTTACTGCACCTGCAGAAAGCAGTCGAAGCTTCCCTGCACACGATTTTTGAGCGTGTGCTTAGTAATGGCAGTCTTCATGACATCCAACAACGAGAACAAGCGCCAATCGAGGGGAATTTCTGCCAGGTACGCACAGAACATGGCGATAGTTCCAATGGTTGCCGCGAAAGACACTGGCGGTGGAACGGCACTAACGTCGTCACTATCGTCACCAACGGAAGCGGCACTGCCCTTAGTGGCCTGCCCCGCACCCTTGTTCTTGACACTTGGTACTATTTGATCCACCGTGAGATCCTCGGTGGCGATGACGTTGTCATCTGCGAACACAAAGTCCACATGGTCTGCGCCAGGTGGGACAAGGTTTGCCTCACTGGCGTAGCTCCACAACTGCTTCATTTTGACGGCGGCTCTGACAACGCCATTGGCAGCTTCATTCTCTGAAGTTAGCCGCTCCAGCTGCGCATTCCTGTCGCACAAACTCCCCTTCTCAAAGCAGTGGATAATGGCCTATGGCAAGATGCCTCTCCATGCTCTGTTCAGAAATACGAAAGCCTTCTTCAAGTCTTTCAGATCTCCAAGTCCTTCAGAGATCTTCAAGTTCTTCAGAGATCTTCAAGTTCTTCAGAGAAGCTGCAGTACGCATGTTGATGAGCAGCCACACAATCACCCTGCGTCGGTAGAACACCTTGAAGTTGGCTATGATCCCCTGATTCAAGGGCTGGAGCTTGGCCGTTGTGTTAGCAAGCAGGAAGAACACCTTGATGTTGCGGAGATGTGCACTGACGTGGTGTGCGGTGCAGTTATTGAGGAGCAGGAGGATTTTGAGTTTTAGGGGCGAAGCTCCTTTGGGGCAAGCCATGTCCGTATGTCCGTCCGCCGTAGGCCGGCGTCGGGTGCTCGTGCTTCTGCTCGTGAGATCACGTGCTCACGAGCACGGGAGCACATGCTCACGTGCTCGTGTAAGAAAAAAAAAAAAAGAAAAAAAAAAAAGATAAAAAAATCTTTGAGCTTGTGAGCTCACGTGCTTGTGTAGGGCAAAAAAAAAAGAAACAAAAATGAAAAAATTATGAAAAAATCAGCAGAACCCGGCCTTTGGGAATGATTATCTACGTTAATGCGAATAGCATCAAACGGTGCGGAGTTATGCGCGTTCGTCAGGTGGCCGGCACACTCTAGATACGCCAGCCCACTCTTGAGGCGATTCTAAATTTGTTGACACTTTCACAGCCCTGCGCACGATCTCCGCAGCCCAGCACGTGCGTTTGTGTCACTTAGGAAGGCGAGCAAAGCACGCGCCATACGCACAAACACTCAAAATGGTACCGACCAGACTTTCTGGCGTCTCAGCTAGTCTCAACCAACGGTACTCTAAACGGTTGTTTATATCTTTACCATAGGACGCGCTTTACAGCGCTGTCACAGCTACCGGTGCAGCGCGCGTTCCATGCACGAGGGCTCATTCCGCTCTCGTGAGGCTGAGCACGGCCGCTACATCGCCCTCTCCCGAGCGCGGGAGAGGGTGAGCTAGCGGCTGTGCTCAGCCTCACGAGAGCGGAATGAGCCCCGTGCATGGAACGCGCGCACCGGCATGTGACAGCGCTGTGCGCGTCCTATGGTAAAGATATAAACAACCGTTTAGAGTGCGTTGAATGACTGCCTTCATAGCTCTGTGGTTAGCGCGTCTGCCTGCTGATCAAAGGGTCAACGGTTCGGATCCCGCCGGCGCCGGTCTTTTAATGCGAATAGCATTCTTGGATACTTCACGCACTTTTCGTCTATGTATCTATCTATCTATCTATCTATCTATATATCTATCTATCTAGGCTATCTAACCTCTTACGCCGCAGGTCGATAAATAAATAAAAAAGACCGGCGCCGGCGGGATTCGAACCGTTGACCCTTTGATCCGCTGGCAGACGCGGCTACCACAGAGCCATGAAGGCAGTCATTCTCACGCACTCTAAACACTTGTTTATATCTTTACCACTCGCGCAGCGTTCAGGACGAGGGCTCAGTCCCCGCTCGTGAGGCTTAGCACGGCCCCTAGCTCACCCTCTCCCGCGCTCGGGAGAGGGTGATGTAGCGGCCGTAGCTCACCCTCACGAGAGCGGAATGAGCCCTCGTGCATGGAACGCGCGCGACCGGTAGCTGTGACAGCGCTGTAAAGCGCGTCCTATGGTAAAGATATAAACAACCGTTTAGAGTACCGTTAGTTGAGACTAGCTAGACGCCAGAAAGTCTGGTCGGTACCATTTTGAGTGTTTGTGCGTATGGCGCGTGCTTTGCTCGCCTTCCTATGACACAAACGCACGTGCTGGGCTGTGAGATCGTGCGCAGGGTTGAAAGTGTCAACAAATTTAGAATCGCTTCAAGAGGCTGGCGTATCTAGAGTGTGCCGACCACCTGATCGAACGCGCATAACTCCGCACCGTTTGATGTTATCCGCATTAACGTAGATAATCATTCCCAAAGGATGGGTTCTGCTGACTTTTTTATTTATTTATCGACTGCGGCGTAAGAGGTTAGATAGCCAGATAGATATATAGATAGATAGATAGATAGATACATAGACGAAAGTGCGTGAAGTAGCCAAAGAATGCTATTCGCATTAAAATCAGCAGAACCCGGCCTTTGGGAATGATTATCTACGTTAATGCGAATAGCATCAAACGGTGCGGAGTTATGCGCGTTCGTCAGGTGGCCGGCACACTCTAGATACGCCAGCCCACTCTTGAGGCGATTCTAAATTTGTTGACACTTTCACAGCCCTGCGCACGATCTCCGCAGCCCAGCACGTGCGTTTGTGTCACTTAGGAAGGCGAGCAAAGCACGCGCCATACGCACAAACACTCAAAATGGTACCGACCAGACTTTCTGGCGTCTCAGCTAGTCTCAACCAACGGTATCTAAACGGTTGTTTATATCTTTACCATAGGACGCGTACAGCGCTGTCACAGTTGCCGGTGCGCGCGCGCTCATGCACGAGGGCTCATTCCGTCTCGTGAGGCTGAGCACGGCCGCTGCATCGCCCTCTCCCGAGCGCGGGAGAGGGTGAGCTAGCGGCTGTGCTCAGCCTCACGAGAGCGGAATGAGCCCTCGTGCATGGAACGCGCGCGCACCGGTAGCTGTGACAGCGCTGTAAAGCGCGTCCTATGGTAAAGATATAAACAACCGTTTAGAGTGCGTTGAATGACTGCCTTCATAGCTCTGTGGTTAGCGCGTCTGCCTGCTGATCAAAGGGTCAACGGTTCGAATCCCAGCCGGCGCCGGTCTTTTTTATTTATTTATCGACCCGCGGCGTAAGAGGTTAGATAGCCAGATAGATAGATAGACGAAAAGTGCGTGAAGTAGCCAAAGAATGCTATTCGCATTAAAAATCGTGAGCCATTCCACTCTTTGAAGGTGGATGACCAGCAAAGCTGTTTAGCACACGACAGACCAGCCGCAAGGAGCCGGAGGAAAGTAGACTCGCAGCGACAGGACCACCACCCCGGGAGAGTGGAAGGAAAGGAAACTAGGCACGCAAGCGCTTGGAACTATGACAAAGAAAGGGCGGTGCAAGCGTAGACATGGCCGAAGCGGGTCGCACAGCGGCAAATCTTTGAGAAACCTTTATTATCTACCTGAGAGTCTACTGATCTTGAAAATGGTGCCTATTGACTGATAACTAATGTCTACCTGAATAAACCTACTGCTAAATTACCCAAGCATCAAGGAGAATGCAGCAAATGGTGTTCCATGCGCCGCACGTGCCGACGTCTGCAGCAGTAACTGTTCTAAAGCAAAAGCCTAAAACAAATGACATCTTCAACGCTTTATTTTGATTATTTACTTCGAATCTTTTATACGGGAAAGGCGTGCACGTGCGTGCATGCAGTGGTGTGAACGTAGAGTTTTTGGTCAAGCAAACGAAGAATCCACGGAACACTAGCCATAAACAGCTTTGCTGTAAAAAGTGAAAACGGGAATGGGAAATCATAATCGCTTTGCTATAGCCGCTATTTCGTTATGCCCGGCGTCGTTATAAGAGGGCGCGGGAGCACTCCGATTGCACGTGATCACACAATTAGACGGCGTCGTGGGGAAGGGCCCAGTCCAACCCAAAAAATGGAGTAATGAAAACCAAATATAAACGTCCGATTGCCATTGTGACTCCGAGCATTCTTTTCTGCGCATTCTTCTCACGTCTTCTCTGAGGCTTGTGCCTTGTGTCTCAGCCATTCTCTTTATTTTTTAATGCTCAAGAAATCTGTGGACGTGTTGGTCGCTACAACATCGCAAAGGTTTCTGCCTAACACAATGCCGACGCGAATGCGACTGGGGAGTCCCTATAACAGCCACCGCTCTAAAACAGTCTACATACTTCTAAGAGACAAAACGGCCGGCTATGAGGAAGGTATAGCTCACCTGCATAAAGGGAATGGCCCGCACTCCCCCGACGGTGCGCAGCTGGGGCAGGAAGTGGAGTAGGCGGTCGAGCAGGGCCCCCTGAGGGCGTGCAGGCCCCAGGCCACTTCGGGGTCTATGGTCTCGTGGGGCATCGAGGGGTTCGAGGGCAGCCCCACCGAGCTGGTCTCCGAGCGGGCCAGCAGCAGCGCTCCCAGGGGGCCACCAGGGGCCGCCCTCGGGCACGTTGTCCCCGTAGGGCACTGCTCCGGCCGCTCACATTCGGCTCCCCGGTCATGGAGTCTGCCCCGCTGCCCCCGCTCTCCGACCCGGCTCCGCTGCCCCCTGCTGCGGAAACAAAGGGCACGTCGCATTTGAGCCCACTTTTGTCTTTTTTTTCCTTAAAATTGAGTTCAGAAATGGATGTGTGCTGCAAATGTACCTACAGTTCTGGAACTGGTAAAAAAATGACAGACGTCGAAAACAAAACTCCGCGAAAGTGAGTTGGCACCTTTAGGTGAATGGAGAGAAAGCTTAGCGTAAAGTCACCTAAGTGCGTTCCGAACTCGCACATTCCTCACATGTATACACAGAGTAGGTACATAGCAGAAATGAGATGCCGCCTCTTTTTAGCATTTTGGCCACGTGGTGTAACACCACATTTTACTATCCAATTGGGTACTCAGGGTAAGCGAATTCCTCCACGCTAATTATTTTCAAAAGCTACAGAAAAAGCCAGTAACCACCTGTCTGTGCAAACTGTCACAGCCTGTACATATGGGAATGCCCTTCATTTTATAATGGGTCTCCCCCAAAAAGACATAACAATTGCTCCACATTTTGGCGACTCGGCCTGAATAGTCCCCAACAGATTCTTGGGACGTTAAAAATTCGGACTCGTTATTCCGAACATCGACGAGGAACCGCGACTTAACTAAAACAGTTACAAGTAGCGCCTCCTCGGCGGCCGCCACTTGTATTGGTTCTTAATATGTACTATATTTCAATTGGGTAAGTCACGGTTCTTGGATTTTTCAATTGGGTAAGTCGCGGTCTTGGATCTTTTGCTGGCTTGACCGTCGGCTAGGCTTGATGTTTCAGATGGATTGAATAGGTTTGGCAGCACCATTCTAGTGCTGCTAAACCAGCCGCTAGGTGTGCTATGCTATGCATTTTGTTTTTGCTACGCATCATCATCATCGTCTTGGTTTCTTTGTTTGATCAATTTTCATCGCCAACCAGCGTTTTTAATGCGAATAGCATTCTTTGGCTACTTCACGCACTTTTCGTCTATGTATCTATCTGGCTATCTAACCTCTTACGCCGCGGGTCGATAAATAAATAAAAAAGACCGGCGCCGGCTGGGATTCGAACCGTTGACCCTTTGATCAGCAGGCAGACGCGCTAACCACAGAGCTATGAAGGCAGTCATTCAACGCTCTTAAACGGTTGTTTATATCTTTACCATAGACGCGTTCACAGCGTTGTCACACAGTGCGCGTGCGCTATGCACGAGGGCCATTCGTCTCGTGAGGCTGAGCACGGCCGCTAGCTCACCCTCTCCCGCGCTCGGGAGAGGGTGATGTAGCGGCCGTGCTCAGCCTCACGAGAGCGGAATGAGCCCTCGTGCATGGAACGCGCGCGCACCGGTAGCTGTGACAGCGCTGTAAAGCGCGTCCTATGGTAAAGATATAAACAACCGTTTAGAGTACCGTTGGTTGAGACTAGCTGAGACGCCAGAAAGTCTGGTCGGTACCATTTTGAGTGTTTGTGCGTATGGCGCGTGCTTTGCTCGCCTTCCTAAGTGACACAAACGCACGTGCTGGGCTGCGGAGATCGTGGCGCAGGGCTGTGAAAGTGTCAACAAATTTAGAATCGCCTCAAGAGTGGGCTGGCGTATCTAGAGTGTGCCGGCCACCTGCCGAACGCGCATAACTCCGCACCGTTTGATGCTATTCGCATTAACGTAGATAATCATTCCCAAAGGATGGGTTCTGCTGATTTTTTTCTTTTTTATTAACCGTGCAATGTGGAGAGGGGGCGCCGACTTACAATTGAGTCAGCTTACAATCGTGTAAATACGGTATGTTGTTAACAGCTTCTAAACTTCGCACCTAAATGTCTTATGGATTCGCTCGCTTTGCCCTGCGTCGATACGTGCTTTGGACCTCATGGCCCCGTCTATTCTTGCACCTCCGCCAAGAGAGGACATGACGCCGGCACGAATGCAAGCGGACGTGATCGCTTGCAAGCGTAACGTGACACAAGGTACACTTCGCCACATTTTTAAGCCCGCTTAGGCTCAATAAGGTAAAGTTTTGTCTTCTGCAAATTTTTCGGACTGTTTTATTATTCGGATGCTTTTTACGATCCCCACAAAGTCCGAAAAATCGGTCGGCGACTGTACTTTCATTCCAGAGACTCACACCAAATTTAGGTTTAGGGCCCGAGGCACCAACCTGTTCGGCAGGCGACGTGCGCAGCGTGGAGCCGTCGGTCGCAGCTGTGCTTCCTTCGTCATCGCTGGCCCCCGCAGAGGCCGTGGTGTCCGAGTAATGTCCGCCTTCTAGAGGGGAGGACCTCTGGGCTCCACCCTGAGGGGCCATGGCCAGGCTGCCCAGGTTCAGCTCTTCAGACTCCCCAGGCTGGTCCTGCAGTCAGCACAGACAAAACCTAATCAACTCTCGGTAATTCAAAGCAGAAGTGCATGTCCTAATATGAATTAATCGAAGAAGATTAGAAATGAAAAACAGTTATGTCTCATTAATATGGATGCCTCCCAAAGATCATCCACAATGTGAGTCATCCATAAAGAGACAAAATTACACCATCTTCCCGAAGGGAACCATGGGGTGATGCGGAGCATCGTGTTGGTTCCGAGGAAAGAGTCAGTTGCGTGCTGACGTCGAGAGATGGGCGCCACCGACTGCCCTAGCGTCACCCCCTACGCGAGCCTTCGTCGCGGCTCGCGGCAGAGAAACTTAAAACGCTCGCCGCTTATTTTTTTTTACACTTGAAGGAGAGGAGACTAGAGGAGGAGAGTTGCGCGTGCGCGCGCGGTGTGAGTACAATCGAACGCACGCGCAGTGCACGCAGCTGGTAGAGAGAGAGAGCGGAGAGAGTAACGCGCAGCTGTTGGAGAGAGGGAAGGAGGAGAGTTGCGCGTGCGTAGTGTGGGTGCGGACTACGACGCCGCGGGACATAGACTTGAGCAAGAGATGCTCCGCATCTAAAATGTGTGTATTTACCCAGTTTGTTCCCAAAACTTTTTTCTATACAGTGAGGCAGTGGTTCTCAAATGGGGTCCCGCAAAGGCATTCTAGGGGTTCGCAAAACCATGCCTCATCAGTCAAGCCCGGTTATAAAAGTTGTCTTTTAATAGGTCAAGAAGAAAGGCTCCAATTTGCCCGCGAGTTTTCTCGTGTGTATGTCAATGAGAGAAGTCACCTTCACACTGCCCCCTAGTTATATCCACTTATTAAATCATTATCCTAATTAACCTATACCTTTCCCTTCACCTCACCACGAACAGGGTCTTCCATTACCTCCATTGATCCACAAGGGGTACGCAAAACATCAATGGTTGAAAACCACTGCGGTGGAGTATCCATAATGGTGGGGTCCATGTTAACAAAACGGGACTAAATAGGATTTTGACAAAAATTAAGGCTCCAATCCACGCTGTAAAGGTGGTTGGACAACAAAGCTGTTGTATCACCTGCAACGATTGTCCACTGCGCTATAGACCCTCTTTATGGCAAACGCCACCAGGCGGTGCTCCAGTCTCCGACGTCCGAGAGAACTTCTGGTTTATTAAAAAGAATGAACGACGAGTTGCTATAGCAACGAGGCCACCTTAACACCACTGGTTGAAATGTGGATGAAACGTTTAACCACCAATTCTCCAGGATAACGCCGAAAGAACGAAGGAGTGTGAGATCTGTAAAAATATTTCTTGTGCAACCAAGTGTTATCAAAGGCAGAAAGCCCTCGCTCAAGGCATAGCCTCTACTGGGACCTCACCCTGTCACAGGCTATATAGTCCCGGAAAAAGTGAGAACAGCAGGGAAGAGCTACCATCACAGCCAAAGCATGGAGAAAGGCATGGAGTGTGCGCTGAAGGCCGGGCGCTCAAAAGACACACAGTGCTGTTCTCACTCCGTCAGTGACTACTGTAAAATACCGGGTAAGTGCCCACTCAAAATTTAGAGATAATCGCGAAAAATGAGGGATGGGCGGTTTTCCAGACATCAATTTTTACATATCAATGTATTGTGCATATTTTCTCAGATCTTACAAATTTGGGAATGGGCGCTTAGTGTGGAATGGGCGGATGCGCGGCATTCTATGGTATAGTAATTTTGCTGCAGGAGAAATAAGGCCGGCCATTCATCATGGTCCAACGTTGCAAATGCCTGAACCGTGCCCCTCTCGAAGGACGCACCTGCAGGCTGAGTGCAATGGCCAGCTCCACCATCGTCTCATCGTCTGCGTCGGGAGGGATGTCCAGCAGAGGAGGAAAGGCCCCCTCGGCTCCGGGCAGCACCACGGGGTCCATGTTCTCCAGCATCTCAAAGTGCGACTCCACTTCCTGCTGCTGCTGCTGCGAGTCGACAGATCCGAACCGTTGGTGCGCCGCTGCCGCCATGCTCGAAGAAGCCGTCGAGGAGAGGCTGCCCGCCGCAGAAGCAGAGGGCGCTGCGGGCTGTGACTGGGAAGGCGGTTGGTTTGAGGAGCTCGAGGCAGCTGATTTGCTCTCCTGGTTGTTCTCCTGGAGCACTTCTCCTGCAAACCACGAGTCGGCATTTTAGAACCCAATCACTCCTGTCGCATCACCAAATAACATCCTTCACCATCGCATCACCACACACTGACTTAGAAAAATCACGACCCTTCACAATTGTGCCAGAAACTCGTTGTCCATCGCATTATATGCCTCAGCTGCATCAAAAACCCCTCACCATCATGTCACCACCAAGTCTGAATTCACAAAAGTCGCTCACCACTATGTCACCACATCTGGAACCCATAGAATTTCATTTGCATCAACATCACAAAGTGCGCCAACAAGCAAAAGTCACGACGCTTCACGAACACGAAGTTCAATCGCACCAGGAAATCCTTGTCCATCACATTACGTGGCTCAGTTCTGTCGAACACTTGTGCACATCACATCACCACCAGCTCTGAATTCTCGAAATCACTTGCAATCGCATTGCAAATTCATCGGAGCTCAGAAAGTTACTTTGCGCTAATAAAAATCGTTCAGCCTTTCCACTCTCGTGAAGAAGGAAGACCAGTGGAGCTGTCCTCGATACACTGTGTGCTTCTTCTTCGTTGTCGTCATCCGTTTTCGCGCCGTTTCCTACGATGAATTCCCACCAACGCACCCGACTATCCATTCTTCTATTATAGCTGGAAAGATT
This sequence comes from Ixodes ricinus, assembly GCA_037355805.1. Taxonomy (NCBI): domain Eukaryota; kingdom Metazoa; phylum Arthropoda; class Arachnida; order Ixodida; family Ixodidae; genus Ixodes; species Ixodes ricinus. The sequence goes on from JAZHYW010015738.1 coordinate 37,613, forward strand.
GCTGCCATCTACGAGCGACGACGAAAACCATACTGGTTGTGTGCTTGCCGTCATCGCTTATACCGTATTTACTCGCAGAATGAACGCACTTTTTTTCCCGAAAAATCGAGGCAAAGTTGGGGGTGCGTTCATTACGCGAGGTAAAATTTTTGCGTCCTTATTTACTGGCACAAGAACCGACCTTTTATCCCGCAAAAATCGACAGTAACTTCTTATCTCTTTGCGCGCGACGCGCAACACCAAAACCAAACTGCGCTATGCAAAAAAAAAAAAAAAACAGTTTTTGGTTGTTTTTTTTTCTTTAGGTTGTTCCGTGGATTTTTTTTTTTTTTTTTGCCGCCTTTTGCAAGCTGTTTTGCTTTGCTTAGGCGAGGGCTTCTCCGCTTCTCTTTTCTTAACTCTTTGCGCACGGCGCGCAACCCAAAATCCAGACTGCGCTGTGCAAAAAAAAGAAGCTCTTTTTAGTGCTTTTTTTTTTTGCTTTCGTTGGATTTTTAAAATTTTTTAACGCCTTTTACAAGGCGTTTTGTTCGCTCACGCTGCCCATGCATTCGCGACCTCGATGCACCAGGATAAAAAAGTGCATTCATTTTGCGCGCGTGGGGGGGAGGGGGTCAAAATTTTGACGTCCGAGTTGAGGGTGCGTTAATTACGCGAGTGAAAAAAAAAGTCGATATTTTGAGAGCCGACTTGGGGGGTGCGTTTATTGTGCGAGTAAATACGGTAGATGGCGGTAGCTGTCCAGGTAGGTTTGTGTTGACATACACGGACATGATCCTGGGGAACCTAATCCTTAAGGGGGATATGGCCTGGGAGGATCAACTTTTGAACCGTTCAACCAATTTGGTTCAAATTTGGAGGGTTATTTCAGCACTATGAGGAAGGATAATCTGCGAAGTTTTAGCATTATCGGTCAACTTTACAGTATGCGACAGTTCTCGCACTTCAGAAAAAAGACACTTCACTAAGAAGTCTATCGTAGAAAAATAATATTAGCTGGTGGCAAAATTCTTGCTTTAATGTGAAGAACAATACCCACAGTGCAACCTAGATTAAAAATAAATTGCAAAATATTCAATTATGACAAAAATAACAACATCCCAAAATTTAAAAAAAAATGTAAAATTTTTGTGTTTCAAAAACAATTTTTTTTTCTTGAAGGAGTAGATTTTTTTAACTGTGAAGTAGTCTATCTTGTTCCCCAGAAAATTTCAGTCCCAGAAAACCTTGAATGATGTCCCTTTGTATTCAGAATGTCAAACGATAGCTTTCTTAAAACAAGAATGCATGTCAAAAAGTGAAACTGAGAAAAATGCGTTTGAAGTTTCAACTTGTTTTTTTTTTATTTTCGGACGATGCCAGGAACTTGAAATTTACCCCAGTCATTGGTGGCACCTTCAACTACATGAGCATGGGGAGGGCAGTGCGTTGAGGCCCCCGAAAAGATTCGCGAGCTTTGTGAAACTGATGCCACAGTCTTTTCCAACGACGCCTAGACGTACCGCGAGTTCGTTCTCTCGAAACTTGCCGATTGATGGTGAATGCGGTGTCGCGACGATGTCTCCGCAAGTCGAGCAGCTAACAACGAACTGAAGGTTGATGCCAATTCCTTCTTCTCGCAAGCTGAGTAGTTTTCCGTGGCACTTGCGGCAGAGTGAAATCGCAACAAGAGTTTGCACGGCGGACACATTGAGGAGACGTCCAGGGGCTTTTCAACGGGAGCGTCTGTCGGCTCCGGGTTGTCCGTAGTCCCCGCGTCAAAATCGAGCAGGCTGAGCTTCCTCACGAACATGGTCAGCGCATCAGATTCGGAGATGAAGCTGTAGGCTCCGATGTCCGCCAAGCACTAGTTGAGCTTGAAGATCGTGACGACGGCGGCGGAGACGGCGACGATAGTGCCGGCGGAGACGGGTCGCCGTCTCCGCCGGCCTTTCGTTTTTACCGTCGAGAACGCCGGCCAAAGCTACTGCGAGTGCTAACTTTGGAAGCAGGCATTCCTCGGCAGAAAAACTACCGGGAACAAAGAGGGAAAACGAATCTAAACAGCGGCGAAGTAGCGATACGATCAGAAGCGAAAGAAGCTGCCGATAGCGCGCATGAGGCGAACAAGGAGCTACGTCGCCGAAGTCGGCCAATCGTGAGCCCTGTTTCGGGTCGCAACCAATGGGATTGCTGGTATCATAGTTCCCACTTTTTTTCTGCTTGTATGTACGGGGTTCTCCCGGGCCACAGATAGCCTCAAACGTAGCAAGCTTCTATGGGCAAAAACTAGAAGAAACGGCGTTTCCAACGAGGGTAAGATATCTCGGCTGCGTCGAACGAGCGCGAAGTAGGCCTAATTTGAAAATGCCGAACTTCGCCGTCTGCTCGCTCGGCGGGTCGCCGCGCGCGGCCGCGAGCTTGCCTAAAATAATTTTTTGCGAAATAAATACTGCGCATTTATAAATGAAACTTTCTGAAACTATGCTTCAGAATATAGTGAACCCAAATATAATATTTTTTGAAAATGCATTTTTTCGGAAAAAAATGGAATTTCGGGGTTGTAACCCCCCTTAACAGCTCCGCTGTAAAAGATCTTCATACCTGGAGTGCTGCAGTGTGGTGGCGACGGGATGAAGACCTTGCGCTTCCTCGACTTTGGGCGCAGCACTCGGATGATGGCCTGCTTGGCGGCAAAGCTCACCACCGTATCCTCGCAGAGCAGGAGACGGGCAAAGTGCTTGGCCACCAGGCTAACATTCTCCACGTCAAGGGCCACAAAGGCGTACATCACTTCCACCAGCGCCTGGACCTGCATCCAAGACAGAAAGAAATGGGCCGAAATTGCTGCTGCCACTATGCTGATTCTCGAAGAAAAACGCATTAGCATTTCGAGCAGCAGTTATATGTAACAAAGCATGGTAAATGCAGCCTGTCAGCACTTTTCCGCGGGGTGAACATTCCCGAAACCGCTCTTCTCCTAGGTGCAAGCAGATCGGGTCACTTGGCATGTGCATGAAGGATGTGTGCACGGTGTAGGGGGCGCCCCTGTGTGCATACATGTTGTGCACACAGGGGCGACCCCGCTGTCCCCCACTGCACCTTGGTTGCAAAGTGCTACATCCTACCGTCACTCTCTATAACCGGCCAATACTGTGCAGCCGCCGTTGCTATGCGTCCTATTGCCTGGCCTCTCGAAATAAGCGGCCAGGGTGCAGGTGCGCGCTTTGGAGGGACACGGGCTGTGGAGTATTCGAAGTTATGAACCTGGAATACTATTAAACGCTTCAGACCGTCAAAGGTCGGAGCGCGTACTCAGGGCACTGATGCCAATGCATTAAAAGATCAACCAGCCCGAAAATTCATGCAAGCTGTTAGCTCCTACTTTACGCACAGTTCGTCTGCCTGTGCCAAGCGGCTAAACGAGTGAACCTGACGCTACAATTTTCTATTCTAGCTGCTCTGCTAGGTGCCGTCGGTTTTGCCGAAATCGCCAACATTCCCCTGATTAATAAGTACAATCCTTTGCCAGCTCCTCGTCTCTTCGTACAGCCTTCCAACGACGCAGAATGAGCCCCTTTGCTTCTCTGTCCCTAGCCAAGCGTCGCTCTCTCTCCTCCGGCGTCTCTTCGGCCTGTCGAGCACGGCCATAATCGGCACATCGCCGTCTTCCATTTGGTTATCGCCTCATAAGTCTGATCTTTCCTCCGGCAAAGCATCGCAAAGACCACGCCACGTCCGGCACGCACAAAGTTCCACGACTCGCGCTACAAGAAGAGAACGGCACAAATACCTCTCCTTTCCGTGACCTGCACATGCGCGCAATAAACAGGAGAGAATGGCCGCATGCACTTCGCTCGCTTCGACGAGACGACCAGAATTTTTCAAGGGAGGCGGGTGACTTGAAACGCTCCGCATTTAAAACTCACGGTTGCCTCGACGTGGACCAGCCCATGCTTGGAGACTGGCGCCAGGGAAGGGTTCTTCGGCCGCTGGGTGTGGAGGTGCCAGAAGGCTTCGGAGAGGCAGTTCATGAAGTGGCCGCTCTCCGGCGAGCCCGTGTTGGTGGCGATGTGCACTTTCAGGGAAGGCCCCTCTTCCAGCACCTCTTCTTTGTTCGCTGGCGTGCGGGGAAAAAGAACCAGCTTTAATGGCGTCTTCCAAGAAAACCTAGAATTTATTACTACTACTACAGTAGTTGGAAGAGCCCGTGCTTTTGATAGTGAGGTCGATTCGAGAGAAAAAAGAACAGACCTCCTTAAGAAACCATGAAACAATTTGTTCGCTTCAGAGAAAACCCTGTGCAGTTTTGCCGAAAACAAAAAACCGAATTTCGAGCTTACATTTTTTTGTTGGTCTAAAAATCTAAACATGTAGGCATGTATGAACGCTTTCTCGGCGTCTCTAAACGCTACGTGCATCTGCATCCGAGCGTGTTGTGACAGCTTCTGACCGCTTACAATGAGCGAACATGCTGGAGCCATCTGTCGGCTAGTCTGGAACTGCAAGCAGCTAGACCGAAGGTTTTACAGCATCTGCGAGGCCACACCGGGAGAGCGGAAGGAAAGGGAAACTAGGCACGCAAGCGCTTGGAATGACGACAAAGAGAGGGCGGTGCGAGCGTAAACATGTGCGATGCAGGTCGCACAGCGGCAAATCTTTGAGAAACCTTTATTCTCTACCCGAGAGTCTACTGATCTTGAAAATGGTGCCTATTGATAACTAATCTACTGAATAGACCTACTGCTAAATTACCCAAGCATCAAGGAGAATGCAGGAATGGTGTTCCACGTGCCACACGTGCCGGCGTCTGCAGCAGTCACTGTTCTAAAGCTAAATCCTAAAACAAATGGCATCTTGCACGCACGTTCGTCAACGCTTCATTTTGGTTATTTACTTTGAATCTTTTATACGGGGAAGACGTGTACCTGCGGCGGTGCGAGCGTACAGTCTTTAGTCACTGCACACGAAAACTCCATTAACCCTAGCCATAAACAGCTTCACTGTAAAAATATGACCTCTAAAAAAACTTTTCATTTTAGTACTCTTTTTATAGAGGCTTGAGTTGGGACTCGAGCGGGCGGCACTCACCGGTGTCAGCCGCCTCGGCCGCCAGGCTCTCCTGGGACTCTGCAAACTGGACGAGGTTGGCAGGACGGGCGCATGCCACGCCCCTGGCAATGGCCACCAGCCGGTAGAAGGCACTTCGCCGTCCAGGTCCTGGAAGGGAGGCTTCTCCGCGCCGCTGCTGCTCAGGCACTCCAGCACATAGCTCAGCAGAGCCTGGTCCTAAAGCAGACATGCCGGGGCAATTAGACGGAAAGAAATATAGACCCTACGTATGAAGTCTGAAATATGTGGAATGCTTTTCCCGTTAAACTTGGCGGACAGTGGTTGTGCGACGTCGTTAGAGTGCCGGCGGTCCCGTTCTGACGTTGGCCACGATGAGACGTTACGGTGTCGCTTGACGGTGCATTGCACAATGTGAACCACTCATTACGACATGTTTACTGCCTTCTAAACGCATTGCACTTCCCTCTCTTCTCTTGTGCTTTACAGCTCCCCCAACCTCACTGGCATCCTTCAGTTAACAACCAAATTTTATTATTGACCTCAAGAGCAAAAACATTTTTAGACAGCAAACAAAACCACACTGTATAAACAAATAATTTCTTAAGCCTGCTGAAACCTTCAGATATTCCAATTATGACTCCCAACACAATCCGAGAATTGCGAATTCGAAATAAAACTAGAAGTGTGCAAATAGTTGTTTGAAAAAATCGCTAGGCAATTGTGTTGCATATGTGGAATGTTCTAGTATCCCAAACGTTTATATCGTCGTTTAGCAGCGCGTCTAGCCTGTTTGGCCAGACGTCTACGTTCCCGGTGCTCTTCATTGGATAATTTAACGCGTGGCATGTGTACGCTTCAAATGATAAACCTGGTGATCTTCCAAAACCTTCGAACCCACTCCTCCTTTCCCACCTCTCCTACTCGCCTACCTCTCATCCTCACTCCACCCCCCATCACATGACCTCCCCATCAACCAATCATCTTTGGAGCAACTCACTCATCCTCTCCCACTTGTCAACCAACCAGTGTCGAGCCTCGTGGCCACACTTTTATCCACGCGTTTCACTTTTGGTCTTCACGAAATGCCGAACGCCTAGCCAAAGAACGTTTCGAGTTAATAAATACCGCCGCATCATTCACAGGCTTCAGAGTCCAACAGAAAGTCGCGACACCCTGGCTCTCTTCCCAGCGTTGAATCTATATAGATGATGCTACACTAGTCGATCGATGCAGGTATAAGAAATTATCCAGGGTCCTAGCAAAGGATGCGTGCTTACCCTGTGGTTGCTGTAGGCTGTGCGGCTGGGGTGCAAGGCTGCGAGCAGTGCTTTGACCTGCTGATGCACAGCTGGAGGGGTGGGGAGGGTCAGCAGGCGGGTGGCGACTTCCAGCGCACTGCCCTGGGTGGCACCGGAGCGCTCCTCTGACAGCGCATGCACCGAGAAGCATCCATCCAGCATCTCGAGGCAGCTGCTCGTTAGCCTGCAAAGACGCGTGTGCATTCCACCGTTGGCAAAACCGTTATCGGCCTGCCCGCAAACACCTTTCAAATAACCCTACCACGAGCAAGTACGGAACTTGATTTCAGGAAACTTGTAGATGCAAACAGAGACGAAACACAAAGAAAGGGGGGGGGGGGGGGGAACAGAAACCCCTTGTCTGTGTCCCCTTTTTCGTTTTCATCTCTGTTTGTGCCTGGGTTTCCTGACATTATGCACCGAGTGGCCAAACAAGTCTGATTAAACTCAATTTCCACACAAAGAAAGGTAAGAAAAGTATAGAGGCGGACAGCTGGGCTGAGTTGGTTTGTGATTACAAGGCTCGAACACTGAAGTATACTAGGGCATGGCATACGAACACTGAAAGAAGCAAAAATATTGTTTACTATTTCGAACGTAGAGAGTGGGTGACGATAAGCAGACACTGTTCACCCGATAGCTTTCTTTTCTTTTTCTTTTTTTTACCCTAGAATTTGTGGAGACGCGAGGGTCAAGTAGTCACCTGTCCAGAGCCGTGAGGGGCAGGGGCATGACGGGAATGCCCTCGGAGTCCAAACCTGTCACAGGAGCCGCAGCGGACTGTGCGGCTACCCCGACGCCCGCCGCAAACTCGTCGCTTTCTTCGGGCCAACCAAACGACTCTTGGATCTGCCGTACACTTTGACGGAGTCAACCATGGTGACGCACGACGGGTCCGCGCTCGGTCCAAAGAAGATGTTGAACTGCAAGGGGAAGACGAGCGTCCAAAAAAAAAAAGGTATCACCGAGCGTCGTCTACTGGTAATAGGCCGCAGCCAGAGGAACTATATTAAACTATGTAAGCCTACAAGGAGTACTTCCCACGCATTTGAAAAAGTGCTTAGAAATCAAATGTTCCATCAGTAAGGATCTTACGCATGTCGACCGCACCTTCTCAGTTTGCTACGGTGCGAGTGTACAGCGCCTCTCCACGAGCACATTCACAGTCCCTGCAAATTGAGGCAACACCCTGCCGGGACGACAGTTTGAGGAGGCTAGCTCCACAGTGTGCTTCGAATGACACCCCACCCACGCCATTGTCGGCTTGAAAAACTTCTGACCGTAGTATGTACATTCGATCTTGTAAATAGCGCAAAACCTTGGCTCTGGTGAAATGCAGTTCCAAGGCCACCTCATAGATGGTGCCAGCGTGTTGGTCGCAAGAGATCACAAGAAGTTTTAATGCACTCAATCATGAGCAGTCGCAAGTGTGGGAACCAGCCCTGACAGTGGAGCTAAAAGCTCTCATCGAAGGCAACAAATGCTGAAGATTACTATTATGCTCGATGCAGAAGGGAGCAGACAGAGGGGCCGAGCTCTCACCTTCTTGTCGGCGTTGAGTGACTCCTCGCGGGTGAAGGGGAAGTCGAACCAGCGGCTCCTGGTGAGGGCCACCGGGTGCACGCGCCCAAAGATCTCCATGCTCGAGGGGGCCCTCTGCACATCCTGGGAGCCCACCAGCACCCTCACTCCGACCATCACCAGGGTGGGGTCGTTGTTGGTCACCTCCAGGGTCAGGCCGGCAGGCTTGGTGCAGGCCACGTACATGCTCGTACGTGTCTCTGCCGGTGCTTCACCTGCAAGTGGCAGAACCGACACCGCTGAGAGCAAGGACGCAGAGCAATGCTCTTAAGGCAGAATGTGTCACGGGGATGGGTCTCGTAAGAAACATGACACATTACACTCGTGATGTCACGTGGCGTCAAGTGACATCGAGTGAAACCAGTGACGGCCCATGACATCATGTGACTTGAGGATGTCATGCGACGTCATAATTTCACATATCGTTTGACAACATGTAATCACGTGATACTATGATGCATGGCGTTGCAGTCACATGACCACGTGATGCCATGTGTCGCCACACACACACCATCATGTGCCAAGCTCATTTGTAGGGTTGTGCAAATCAAATGGGGCTATTCAGCAACTGCGAATATTTTCGAAGTACAGTCGAACGCGGATATATTGAATTCAAAGGGGATCGTAGAATAGTTTGATATATTGATAATTTGATATGCAAAAACAATGTTAACTTCAGCTCCAGTTGAAATTTCCACGCGTCTCTGCTAATACCGAAGGCCACGACAAAGGGGACCTTACCAAATAGAGCCTCTAAGAGCCGCTAAATACAGTAGAGCTTCGTTGAGGACAATCACAAACACTGCAATCCTTTGATCCTTTATGCCTGGGCCACGACCTCATCCAACAAAATACGAAAATAATTTTCATACGATAGATTGCCGTACGAGGACTTACAACACGAGAGTTTACAAGTTGAGAGTTTGCACATACGAATGTTTGCCATATAAGAATCTCTTGAACGAGTTTGCCATATAAGAATCTCTTGTTTGAGTTTGCCATATAAGAATTAGTAGCACAAAGTTTTCCGTACACCACTCCCGCACTGCGGTATGCCAACACCTTAAAGCATGGAACGAGCCCGCATTCTCGTTCAGAGCCTGCAGTCGCACGATCCCCACCTGCTGCGCATTGTAGATCTGAGGAGGTCGTTGCCACCAAACTCCACCGTCCTGCACCGGGTTGCAGTGCTCGAAAAAGTCGACCGGAAACGAGACGGCCACGGCCGACGCGCCTCCCTGCTCCCGCGAAGAGACTTGCGCCTCCGCGACGGCCTGGGCACGGCCGCCGTGCCTCCCGCCACCGGGGACGCCGAGCGCGGCTCCCGGGGATGGACCCCGGCTGCGGAAGATGCCGGCTGGAAGGCGGGCGGTCAGCCAGTAGCCGGTCTGGTCCTGCGAGGCCATGTAGATGCGCAAGCTGCCATCCTCACACAGCAGGACTCAGTGGTCGTGCGCATCTCTCCGCCCGAGGTCGGGTGGCGGATGGCCACCAGGTCTGTGATCTTGGATTTGGCCGTCAGAATCTTGATCTCCCTGCAACGAGAATGACGAAAAGAAGTTGTATATGTCAATAGAACAGACAGCTAGTGGATTGAATATTCCACTTTAAAAAACGATTCAAAGCCACCAGATAATGTGAAAGGATGACTAGTGTGTTGCAAGCGACGTCTCCCATTTCCGGGTTTGGTGCAAGGCCCGACTGTATTTTTCTAATGCGCAATCTTCTCGGCTCTTTAACTACAACTGGCATCGACTATTTTGTGCTATGTCGAAGTTACTTAGGCAAGAGCAAAAGCGTGACTCCGTTTCATGTCTCCTTTGCGCGAGAGTGCACAGAATGAGACACAAGATGAAGCCGTGGGCTCTCGCAGCGGTGCATCGCTGCAGCACCATGGAGGCTACGCTAGCCTCGACAACGTACCACGAAACAGTCGATACCAGTATAGGAAGTTTGCAAAACTGCAAACAGAAAGGAGACAAACTTCACGAGACAGGTACCGGAGAAAACCCAACCTGAACAAGGACAGTTCCAGGCTTGACCATGAGCACCAGGGGATTGTTAGAGAACTGCATCAACGCCAGGATGAGACCGGGGTGATTCGGCACCTCGGACCACTGGCACAGGGGCTGCGGTGTGGGCTTGCTGGAACTGCCACTTCCGCCGCCGCCGCTGTTGCCAGACGTCGCGGTCGCGGTTCCCGTCGAGGACGCCGTCGTAGCGTTGCTGCCAGAGTTGGCGGTGGCAGCGGCCAGTGCGCCGCAGTTGTTGTTTGTCGTCGTTGAGGAAGTGGAGGCGGAAGAAGGCTTCAGCAGGATGAGCACGGGCTCTGCCAGCTCGGACGTCATCTGGGGTAAGGAGGCCATGAAGCTCTTGCCGTTGGCGTAGCTGAGGAAGAGGAGCTGCAGTACGTGGGAGTAGTAGATGGAGACTCCGCCGCCCGCCACTGTTCCCACGGAATCCTGCAAGGAGGTGTGATGCTCATGCTAGGGATGGGCCTTGTAGGCAGCTTTGGGGACCACAAAGTTGAACTACGGCTACAGCTCAACAGTCAATACGGTTGGCTCTTGCCTCTAGGTCATTTAAAGCGTACAATAACGTGCAATAGACTTTTCCAAAAGTGTGTGCCCTTCGGTAGCTTCCTTGAGGCCGCCATACTTTGGGCACCAACTTTGAACACGTATTGAACATGACTAGATTGCGTAAACACGGTCAATGGTCTTGGCTTGGCTCGTATTGACTTGACCTAGTTTGACTTGGCTTGAATTGGCCAGTGGCCGCATTCCCGCATGGCGTGCTGCACTTCTGCAGCATGCTTTACGGCGTGCGTTGTACAAACACAAAAGCAATGAAAATGCTATGTTTTCTATTCCCCCTTCACGTGGCCAAATAATTAATAAATTCCGTCCCACACCCTCATTTCTATTCCCACCCAAACTCCTGCATTCAGCCAGAGGGATGGCTTTCTCCCGACTCGTGCGCCTCGTGGCTGAACTCGATTTCGAATATAATGTGAGCTGCATTTTGGAGCACATAATTTAGAGAAAAAACTTGCGTCATATTCGTGCAAATACGGTACTTCTCGAAATGCTGATCGTGACAGGTTAGCACTGTTAAGCGTGCTTCTTACCAAGTACAGGTGCACTGCAGAAAAGCAAGACCCGCGCCCACTTCCGCGGGTGTTGCTTCTCTGCAATGCACCGGTGCTTGGTAGAAGCGTACCTAACAGAGATAATACGCCGCAATGAACACTTTGAAAAGTATGAATATCGCAATTCATCTCAGAGCGAATATCGAATAGTGTATCATTCGAAAATACTATTAGAAAATTTGAATACAGTTGAACCTCGATTTAACGAAGTCACCGGGACCCGCGAATTATTTCGTTAAATCAGGAACTTCGTAAAATCGGAAAGTCATTTTTCGGGCGTAGGATTTGATAGATTTGAAGTATTAGCGCAGCGGCATCCTACGAACTACCGCGGTATCACATTCACGCAGTCCACAAGCCGAAACTGCCAAAACTTTTTAAAAAATGCGTGTACAGGAATTCCGCAAATGAGCAAGAGCACATGCTGCGTGCGCGTGTCGAAAAAGAAAATAAAAAGCTCGTAGCTCTGGAGAAAACGACAAATTTATTGCCTAGTGAAAATCAGCAGAACCCATCCTTTGGGAATGATTATCTACGTTAATGCGAATAGCATCAAACGGTGCGGAGTTATGCGCGTTCGTCAGGTGGCCGGCACACTCTAGATACGCCAGCCCACTCTTGAGGCTATTCTAAATTTGTTGACACTTTCACAGCCCTGCGCACGATCTCCGCAGCCCAGCACGTGCGTTTGTGTCACTTAGGAAGAGCGAGCAAAGCACGCGCCATACGCACAAACACTCAAAATGGTACCGACCAGACTTTCTGGCGTCTCAGCTAGTCTCAACCAACGGTACTCTAAACGGTTGTTTATATCTTTACCATAGGACGCGCTTTACAGCGCTGTCACAGCGACCGGTGCGCGTGCGTTCCATCGCACGAGGGCTCATTCCGCTCTCGTGCTAAGCCTCACGAGAGCGGAATGAGCCCTCGTGCATGGAACGCGCGCGATGGTAAAGATATAAACAAGTTTTTAGAGTGCTTTGATTGACTGCCTTCATAGCTCTGTGGTTAGCGCGTCTGCCTGCTGATCAAAGGGTCAACGGTTCGAATCCCGCCGGCGCCGGTCTTTTTTATTTATTTATCGACCCGCGGCGTAAGAGGTTAGATAGCCAGATAGATATATAGATAGATAGATAGATAGATAGATACATAGACGAAAAGTGCGTGAAGTATCCAAAGAATGCTATTCGCATTAAAAAGCTTGTGATTTTCGCCTGCGCGCGCTTCGTGAGCAGCGGGCGCACACACTTTTCGTAGCTGGCGAGTGAAGTCAGAGCGTCCTCGGCACCCTCGTGTGCCCCAGCAAACCGCCTCAGAAGGTCGACGGCGTCCATCACCTGGCTTGCTGTGGGCACGGGAGCTTCGACAGCATCCGGATCGTTCGCATCTTCAGCCTCCTCTTGTGCGCCGGAAACAAGCTGCACTATCTCCTCGTCGTCGAGAACTTCTGTTGTGTCAGTGTCCGCGTCTGCGTCGGCGTTCACGAAGTCGTCGAAGTTCTGATCTGCGGCCACCTGGTCATGCCGACGAAGCTCTTCCCAACAACTGGGCGATGCCTCTTCCTGCTCGTGTTGCGGGCTTGTGGAGCCCGACGCAGCCTCGGAAGTAGAAGTGTGGAAGCCAGCATGCCGGAAACAGTTCACAACGATCGAGGACCGGGTTGCTCTCCACGATGCTGCCACCATCTCGATCGCCATGTACACGTCGATCTTGGTATCACGTTTGATTTCCAAGTTCAGCAGGAGCTTCTCGATGACCCTACGCTTATATGCGCATTTCACACTGTTGATGATCCCCTGATCTAGGGGCTGAATGACGGAAGTCGCATTGGGGGGAAAGAACCGCAACTGCACATTCTTCAGGTGAAGCTCCGGAATGTGGTGCGCCGTGCAATTGTCCAACAGCAGACACACATTCCTCTTTTGGCGGCCCATGTCGTCGTCGAAGCTTTTAGCCACTTTGAGAAGATCGCGCGGCTCATCCAGGCTTTGGTATTTGACACGTACTCCGCCGATAGTTTTTTAACTCCTTTGAAGCACCGAGGATTCTCGGCCTTTCCAATGATGAGCGGATCGCGCTTATCGCTGCCATCCATGTTGACGCACAGCAACAGCGTAAGTCGCTGTTTACTCTGCTTGCCGCCGTGGCAAGGCTCCCCTTTCCGAGCAAGCGTCTTGCCCGGCAGCATCTGATAAAACAGACCGCTCTCATCCGCGTTGTAGACATCTTGCACGGCGTACCTCCCCAGGATCTCCGGCACGTTCTCCGACAACCACTCGTCGGCTCCTTGCTTGTTCACGCTGGACGACTCCCCGCTCGACACTTTGCCAACAATCCCGTAGCGCTCTTTGAAGCGCGAGAGCCAGCCGGGACTTGCCTTGAACTCGTCAAAGCCGAGCAAACACGCGTAACCGAGCGCTTTCTGCTGCACCACTTCCCCGCTGAGTGGAACGTTTCTGGCTCGCATGTCGTTAAACCACATAAAGAGGGCTTCCTCCAGCTTCTCGTGCGGGGTCGTCTTCAGGTGTTTTTTCTTGGACGCGTTCCCAGAGGAAGTCGCAAGGATGATGGCGTCCTTCGCCTTCAAGATGGTCGAAAGCGTGCTCGCCGGGATGCCGTGTTCCGCGGCCACGTCACATTTTTTTCGTCCGCTCGCGACAGCACGGATCATGTCCGCCTTTTCTTCGAGGGTCAGTACTTTCCTTTTCTTCTTCGGGGGCTCCATTCTTCGACGACGCAGAATGCGCAGAGCAAAGCAGAAGAAAGAAAACTAACGTGCGCGAAGAGCTGAAGGACACGGGCGATCGGGTGGAAACCGGCCGTGGCGAAAGCAGCGGAGGCGGAGACGAGCTGGAGGGAGCTAACGAGCGTCAGTGCTGCCATCTGTCGCACGCGAGATCAAGCACCAGCCGCCGCTTTCGCCATCTGGTGGAACTGATCCAAAGCTTGGAAAGAAATGCGCAGTCTGTCGTTCCGTGCGGTTTCGGTTTGTAGTTTCGTAAGAACCAAAACGAGAATGCATCCGCTGCGTCGATTGTACCGCTCCTACGCCGGCAGCACACTGCCAGACATTCTAGACGCCATAAATTTGGAAAAACCTCTTTTTCTATGCATCTTTTTTTCCCGGAATGCTTCGTTAAATCGGGTTTGGCGGCGAAGTTTGTTTCGTTATTTCGAGTTCGTAAAAGCATTAAGCCTATGGGCAACTGCGGGGGAATCCGAATTCGTTCGTTAAATCGAGAAATTCGTAAAATCGGGTTTCGTTAAATCGAGGTTCAACTGTATTCGTGCAACCCTGGGTGCTCCATCAGCACTCAGCACAAACTCCAATCACATGCCTCGTGCAGAAAGTGATTCCCAAAATATGGCTGCTGCAAGTGTTGCCTGATGGTCTTTCGAAAAGAATCTAATCCTGGGACCGCACCCATACTTCAACTCAAAAACAAAAATTCTAACAACACAACTTTGAATAACGGGAGTCGACTGCAGGCCGTACGCAAAACTCAGGAACCTATCCAACTGAAACCATTTTGGATTACAGAAGAGCAGAACTATAAGAACCACATGATGCACAGAAAGCACAGGATTGGCCCAAATTGTGCGAATCCTGGTCGGCAACTTGCATCGGCCTTTTGAGTTCCGGTATATGGTCTCTCTATGCTAACCTTAATGTCCGGATGCTTGACGTCCAAGATGTTGGTCACGTAGAATGGGCCATGCCGTGCCGAGCTTTCGTCCAGCATTGGCTGGTAGTACACGTGTCCCGCCGAGGACATGAGCAGCAGATGGCGTTGCCCGTCCTCCGAGAAGACGAAGCAGCAGTCCCGCACCCTTCCCGTGGGCAGCAGGAAGTAGAACTGGGCACTCAGCACGTCCACCGACAGGTCGTACACCTTGACAAAGTCTGCCGTCACAACTGCCAGCTCGGTCTGCGAGCCTGGAAGCCAGATCGCCTGGAAACGAGGAAAGCGTGCAGGTTACAAACGGCCAATGCTAACAACATCTGCTCTTCTGTTGGAACATGCAACATGACGAACGCTTCTAAATTTAAATAAAGAGAGCACTTTTTGTGGGAAACTTTCAAGTTCTATCAGAAATGTGCACCGTACTTCAGCAGTTCAATGAAACGAGGAGCCACAGGCCACAAAAGGTTACAAAGTATCTAGACCTGAAAACATTGTTAGGTCAAAAGAAAAATTGAGCAGTCCTGTGTTAATCCGCAGTACAATCACAGCTACATCTGCGGCACGTCACGGCAACACGTCACGGCATTGACACACCGTGGAGTGCACAAACAAAAGAGTTCGTAACAAAACAGACTTCTGGCCATTTTGTTCCAAGTTTGAAACTCTTTTGTTTCTTTTTGCTTTGGAGCATGTAAAAGAGCGTCTCCTGGCACAAGCTCTTGGCACTGACAGTGCTACGACAGCGTTTTTGTTATCGGCCATTTTCCTTTACAGAGAGCACGTGCTACCACAAAAACCCGAAGTTTAAAGCGTTACCACAAAGCTACGCCACAGCGCAGCTCTGTGGTAACGCGCCCGCTTCGCACGCAGCGGACCCAGGTTCAATTCCTGCGAGCGACGGGTAATCTTGAAATTTCAAGGATTTGACAAGATCGACGGACACCCTACTACACGCACTACAACAACTACACCATCAACCTCAGAGGTCATTTCCAGTGGTGGGAATAACTCATAACAGCTATTGCTGCAAAAAGGGAATATCTTCGTTGCAGTTATTATGGCGGATATAACCATGCTTGGCACTAACGTTTTTTGGCAACACTGTCAAGTCTAGCATAGTTTCCGCAATGCACCAAGAAAAGGCATCAGCACCTGAACTCTGCTGCATACGTAGCGCATAACGGTGTTAAAGTTACTTGCGCAAATGCGTGGCTTTCTGCCTTTGCACGAGAGCATGCAGCATTGTGGAAACTGCATTAACTTCGGCAATGTCGCACAGAAAAGTTGACGCAGAGTATGGGGGCTCTGACCTTCAGTATATTGAAAAACACTGAAAAGCAATCACTTTGTTTACCAGAAAAACAGTGAGAGTTTGCTGTTACTCCTCCTAGCATTTTCAACAAGTTACAAATACTCAACTCTGGGTTCCCTAACCTGTGTACCGGAATTAGTTCCCTATCTATGCCACTAAACTTGAGGAAAAACTAACTATAAAGGTCCAAAAGCTCAAGTTGGAATGAGGCAGAAATCTAAATAGCAGAAGCGTCATGCAATCCTGAAGATAAAACTAGAGTTTTGTTCACAGCATCTTCTCAGCAAGTTCTCTTCCGAAGTGAACAAAGTACTAAAAAAAAAGCCCAAACAAATCTTCAATTCGTAGAAACTCAGACAGGAACTTCATTTAAACCTTCATACAGATAGTCATCTGCATGGAAGGTACTGAATTTGAACTCACCTTGATGATGTAGTTGCCAGTCTCAAGCTGAGGGTGTAACACCAGGTGTTCTGAGACAGAGCCACTGCTGCTGAATGTGAGAACATGACAGTCCTGCAACAAAGGGACACATCAACTTGTTGAAGAAGATGGCAGCTGCTCAAGAATACAGTCCCCGACCGATTTTTCAGACGCCAATAATTCGGATTTGCTTGTTTTTTCAGACATCAACGAGGAACCGTGACTCACCCAATTGAAATAGATAGAGTTATACCTTCTCATAGCATCGGCTTAAATGTTAATGCTAAGATGAACATTTTTGAGACTCTACTTAGCAAGTCATTATTCACTTGAGACCAGTAAAACCTTCATTTGTACCCATGGACAGTAATACGAGAGGTGTAAAAGAGTGCACAATACCTTCAGTCCACAAACAGCAAGGTAGTCTTCATTGCAGGAATTTCCAGTGATGGACAGCACTGTGAATGGTACAGGGGCAGAAGCCAGCCTCTGCAAAAAGACAAACAGAGCTTTATGCTTGTTTTGTGCCTAACACATCCTTTTTTAGGATGTGGAGTAATAAAAAACAAATAGCTACCAACACACAAAAACAGATGCAGCAGTGGTGGTTTCACAGGCAATAAAACGAACTTACCGTGATGGTCAGCTTGCGCTTGCTTGAATCTGCTTGCTTGAGGAGTGCCGAGAGTTGCAACAGGGTGATCTGAAAATAAAAACGCAATATACGAGAGATATTACCAGTGAGAAATACTGGGTGATAACGGCTGCCGCACGAAGCCGGCGCGAGCGCCTCACCTTTCCCTTCTCGTGGCTGACGGCCAGGTGCTGGCGCTGCCCTGAGGCGACGCCAGGCAGCACATGGCCACCCGCCGGATCATGTGAGCGCTGAGCAGCTGCCGGATGGTCTGCCCTTGCTCCCCGGAGTAGTTCATGCGCACATTCTCAAAGGCGCCTTCTTGGGACCCCAAGGTGGGGACCTGGAAGCAGAATCAGAATCAAGAACAGGACGGAGTGCGTTTAGAAATGGGCAGGCAATAAAATTTCCCACAGCTTCCTTCCCCGTTCTCGGCTCAGTCACCCAAGCAACTATGCAGTGCAGTGCCGCATTTTTCTAGACAAACTTGTAAGCAAAACCAGGGTGTCTAGCAAATTATTATTTTGAAATTCCCTGACTTTTCCAGGTTTTTCCTGACAATTTCAGGTGATCCCTCGACCACTGTAGAGGCGGTTAAATATACAAGACCATTACAACACAAGGCATTGAGCATTGTGAGGATCATTTTGCACGGGCTTAATCCAACTAGCATATTTCGAAATATTCGGGTTCGTCCAGTCAGGAATAAACGAGCACTTTCTTGCTGCCGACATCGCCAGTGAAGAGGCTACTTCCGGAAACACAATGAAAACACGACGCAGAGAGAGAGAGAGAGAAGGTGTTTGGAAAAGAAGAGATAGTCCTGTAGGCTCACTCAGATGGGAGCCTCAACCACACACGTTCATAACCGAATGGCAGCATGGCCACAAGACCACACTTTCGGATACTTTCGGCTTAAGGCTTGGATTGGGGTCTGCGGCTTTCCCATTTGTTACTAGTAGCTCTAAGTGGATCTTGCCCAGTGTCGCGCCCTCAATCCAATCCAAGGCTTGGACTGGATTTGTCGGCTGTTCTCTTTGCAGCGGGTAGCAACACTCTACATCGGGTGAGCAGAGCCGGTGCAGCGCTCTAAGCAGAATGTATTGCCTATTTTTCTGCTCCCAAGTCCTCAAGTCTTTGCTCAGGGCACTCGATGACGTTTCCAGCTAATTTTCCCTGACTGGGCTCGCCTTTTGACAATATCCCCGACAATTCCCTCATTTTTCCCGGTAATTAAAATTTCCCTTACAATTCCCGGTTTTACCGGTCGCTAGACACCCTGAAAACTATGGAGACCTGGACCCAAACGAGCAGCAGCAAAGGGTCATTTGTGACCACTCTCTGCATGTTTACAACCAGAGCTCCAGGGCACTGGGTAGAAGGAGGATATTTTGTCTGAACCCAATAATGGGGCAATGAAGAAAGCAGGAGCCTTTTTCTCGCTGGGCACAATACGGAGTTAGCTTGAAAAGGATCGGAACAAGCTACACTCAGAAATTTGCCGCCCCTCCGTTCTGCCACCCTAAGCAGCTGACTATTCTGCCTATCCGTGAGTCCACCCCTGTCTGAACCCCAATGCCACCTCCATTGTCCAGTCCCCTTAATGACTAGAACAGGAATGCAACAAATCACTCATTTAAAAATATATATATTGCCGCGCGCGTAGCTGGCCAAGTGGGCAACGCGGCCGTGGCCTAACAATTATCGTGCTTGCCTCCCACGCGAAGAGCCAGGGTTCGATTCCTGGGCGCGACACGTCTTTTATTTATTCTTGCAATTTACTGTTCTGGTAAATTCGAGAACTCTGTTGCACGTTCGAGGTTAGAATGTTCTCATGCGCGAACCTTCTACGTCGAATGCTCGAGAAGCCCACGCGTGTACAAAAGGGGCTCCGCGTGGCAAGCCGCAGTCAGTCTTGCCCCAGCGCTCGATCCTGCAATTTCGCCTGACATCGACGCCCGCGACGCTCTGCTGTTTTCTTCTCTTCCCTTTTTGTTTTGGGCACAAGTTCGCCCCACTAAACGCTTAGTTTCTTCAATTATCATCGCCTCATCAATTGTCATTCGTGACAATATGTATATACAGGCCTGATGGTGCAAATGCTAAGGAGCACAGAATGTATTGCTTAATTTTTCATTATTTTTATTACCTATTAGATACTTACTTTTCGTTTCTCCATATTTTCATATCTTATTTTTATTGTTTTATTTTACTTTATTTTAATTTATTATTAGATTTTACTTTTTTTTATTTCTATTTTTTATTTATTACTTTTACCCAAAAACCTGCCGCTCTCACCGTTTACGTTTGCATTCAAATAAAAGTCAATTTACCCCTTTCAGACCAGCTGTGCCCGTATACCTCAGTGGCTACAGTATCCGACTGCGACCACACTCACCCAAATTCAAGCCCCACCGGGGCTCGGACTTACCGTATTTTCTCGCGTAATGAACGCACTTTTTTCTCCCGAAAAAATCGACGGCAATAGGGATTGGGGGGTGCGTTCACTACGCGAGGCAGTGCGCTTGCGTCCGTATTTTACTTGCATAATGAACAGACCTTTTATCCCGCAAAAATCGACCTACCGTCTTATCCCGTTGCGGGCGCGGAGCCTCCAAAGCCAAACTGCGATGCTCAAGATCAAAAAAATGCTCCATCTCCGTTTTTCTGGCTCTGCTATCTGTGATCGTTTGTTTCCGCCCCCGCGCCCCCCCCGCCCCCCGCCTTGGACGTCAAGTCGTTTTGTCCGCCGGGCATCGCTGCACCATGCTGGCGCGACCGGCGGTGCCAGCGTGTCCGAGAAGCGCGTTCATTGCGAGGCTTGCCGCGTTCTCTGTCTGCGATGTGCGCGCGAGGATCGGCTCGTAACACGCTAGTTCCCGCGTGTATATCGCTTCAGTGATGTGCGAATCTGCTGCGTTCGTGGGCGAGGGTATCCGTTCCCGAGTTCGTAGCAGGTTCCCGTATTCTTGTCCGCACCCTGCGCGCGTGCGACGTCGACCTCTAGCTGTAACACACAGCTGTCGTCGCGCGTATATTGCATCGTGAAATGCGCTCCTCTGTAGCGCTCCGCGATCTGCGAGTAGCATGTCTTTGTGACACTGCTGCACTTTGTCGCTCTATGTATCTGTGCTATCTGTCCGCCATCTGCGCGCGATATCGGTTTCCGTGCTAGGCTAAGCTCTGTACGGCTCGCGGGCCGTTAGTTAGACCATGAAGACCTGGCGCCGGCGTGGGGGATCTCCGGTATCCGTTGACCCTGTGAGCAGCAGGCAGATGCGCTAACGGCAGAGCTATGCCGGGAGTCCTTCGCACACGTGAAAACGAATCTGTCTGCGTCTTGGCCACTTGTGGCGTCGCTTTGCCGCGACTCAGGCAGCTTGCCGAGAATTGCGCGCGCTGTTCCATCGCATCGGGGCTAGCGCACCCTCTGCCGCGCTCACCCGCGCCCTCTGCGCTCACCCCGCTCCCGCGTCTCGTGGGTTGTAGCGGTGATGTAACGGCGCGCTACTATTGACCTCTTGACAAGAGTCTGGTGTGGGCCGTGGGTGTTCATGGAGGCGCGCGCACCGGCATGTGATTCAGCCATTTATCGCGTCACTTTGGGGTGGGCAGTCCTTACGGGATTTTACGAGTAACTTCGTTGCGTTGCGGGCGGCGCGGAGACGCCAAAGCCAAAGTGCGATGGTCGGTACCAAAAAATGTCTCTCGCAGTGTTTGTCTTGCGTCTGTGCGCGTTTGCTTCCCCCCCCTGCGCTCCCGCCCTCCCTCCCCCCCTCCGCTGCCCCCCCCGCCCCCCCCGCCTTTCGCTGGTTGCTTGCCGAGCTCGACGCTGCCCATGCTTTCGCGACCTCGCTGCACCAGGGTAGTGCGTTCATTTCGAGGCTTGTCGCTTCTCCTTCCAAAGTGCGAGGAGGAGGCGAGGGCAGGATGCCTTCATTATGTGCGCTTTGCTTGGGCGAGCGGCTCCTCTGCTTTACTTTCTTATCTCCTCGCGCGCGGCGCGCGACCCTGGAACCAAACTGCGTCGTGCGAAAAGAGAAGAGCTCTCATGCTTTTGTTCTTTTCTCTTAACTCCGTGGATTTTTTTTCTTTTTCTGCCGTCTTTCGCAAGCTGTTTCGCCTTGCTTAGGCGAGGGCTTCACCGCTTCTCTTTCCTATCTTGCTCGGCGCAATCCCGCAACCGACCTCGCGCTGTGCAAAAAAAAAAAAAAAGCTCCTTTGTTTTGTTTTTTTCTCTCTTGGTTCCGTGGATTTTTTTTTTTTTTTGCCGCCTTTCGCAAGCTGTTTTGTTTCGCTTTGCTTATGGCGAGGTCTTCTCCGCTTCTCTTTCTTAACTCATTGCGCGCGCGGCGCGCAACCCAAAATCCAAACTGCGCTGTGCAAAAAAAAAAAAATCTCTTATGCTTTTTTTTTGCTTCTGTTGGATCTTTTTTTATTTTTTTAACGCCTTTCACAAGGCGTTTTGTTCGCTCACGCTGCACATGCATTCGTGACTTCGCTGCACCAGGATAGAAAAGTGCGTTCATTTCGCGCGCGTGGAAAGAGGGGGTCAAAATTTTGACGTCCGAGTTGGGGGTGCGTTTATTACGCGAGGGAAAAAAAAGTCGAAATTTTGAGAGCCGACTTGGGGGTGCGTTCATTACGCGAGTGCGTTCATTGTGCGAGTAAATACGGTATATATTAACTTTATATATGACCTTAAAGGGACACTGGACCTAGAAAAAAAATGTTTTCTACCTGGTTAGGACAGGCAGGTGAGGAGGTTTCGCCTCTTGTTTTCCCGCTTTCGGGAGGGGGACTCGTCCAGGTGACCGCGAAAGAGATAGGACATGTGTCGGCGACTTCTCCGATGCTTCCCCGTCTTGGCTCTCCGGAACCCCGCGTCTGGCAGGTAAGGACCTTTTCTTACCGTGCCGGCGCAGGGAGCATTTTGGATGGGGACATTGTAGTTCATTTTAGGAGTGTTCTAATAAATGCTCTTGGACTCTGTCCTTACTCTGGTACGTGTGTCTTCTCTTCCGCTCTATCCGAGAGAGTGAGACAAGGTAGACGATCATTGGCACCGACGGAGGTAATTTATCGAACCGACCCGTGGTAATGTAGCCCTAAACGTCGTCTATATTGCCGCGGAGATGTGGGAACCGCGCCACTAGGTTTAACGTCTCCTTTGAGATCGCCGCCGCTGTTGAAATAACCCTTTGGTTATTCTATCGGCACCTGTGTTAGTAGCTAGCAAAATCCCACAACGCGTGGGCTTCTGGAACAATCAGCGTAGAAGGTTCTACGTGTAGAACATTCTAACCTCGAATCAGCAACATGGTTCTCGAATTTACCAGAACATTACATTAGAGTCAACAAAAATACGTCCCCACGGCCAGGAATCGTACCCTGGCTTTCTGCGTGGAAGGCACGCGTGATAACAGTTAGGCCACGAGTGCGCTGCCTGCTTGGTCAGCTGCGCTCGTTGCAATATACCATACCGATTTGTGAAGTTAAATTGGTCTTCCTTTATGCCCCATTGACTCAACTTCATATCTGCATACAACATACCTACCCTTTTTACAACAGACCGAAATGTTAGTTAAAATCAAGGTCTGTTATAATGAGCTTAGACTGTACCTGTCCTAACCAGGCAGGAAAAATATTTTGTTTTTGCTAGCTTCAGTGTACTTTTAACGTATGTAACACTCCCAGCGTGTCACTCGTTCATGAGGCTCGTTACAATGCTCGTTATGACGCTCATTCGTGACAATTTTTCTCATAAAAATCTACCCATAAAACACATTCTGCGTTAAAACTTCACCGGGCTACTTCTCGACATTAGGTGAACCGTACGTGAACTGCCTGGACCTCTGGCTCTGCATCGAAGGAGGAAAGTACTAACAACAGGGTCACCCACCATGAGTTGGTCGACATGCTCGAAGACCTTCTCCAGGGAGTGGAGCTCCGACAGCGCCTTCTGAGCTCGTGCCGAGCTCCCGATTGGGGAATTGCGGTGGTACGTCTCCACGATGGCTGGCATCAGCAGCTGCACCAGCTCCAACACCGTGCCCACGAGGTTGGTCGACACCTACGGGAAAAGAATGTTGCCGTCGTATGTCGCTGCAAAAGAGATGCTCAAAAATGCAAAAGGCTTTGAGAGACGGAAGCCATCGACTCACAATGTGGTCTACCAAGGCACCACGGAAGGCCTGAAAGAAAACGGAAAGAATGACACTGTTAGATACCCCGAGCCTCTTACAAATATGAACTACCCTTCTGCAGAGTACCACGCAGCTTACACCCCTCTGCACGTGACTTGCAGTGACATCATGTTGGAGGCCACGGTAGTGGCCTTGCTGCCGAGTGTGTATTATATTTTCACGCGTATAACCCGCGTCCGAATTCATGTAAAATCGAAGGCAAAGTAGGGGAGCGGGTTACGTGAGAATGTCGGCGGGCAGTGCGGCTTCGCAGCAATGCACGCGAAGTCGTAGGGATAGATTCCCCCCAAAGTCCCTCTTTTTTGGTTTCTTCTAGGGACTTTTTCTTTCCCACTTTCTCATTCTTACTTCTCATCTTTTCGAGTAGCTATCTTTGCTTTGTTTTTGCGGGCTCAGAGTCGTCGGTCGCCGTTCCGCGCTGTCGTCGGATCCGTTGCCGAAGAGATTGGAAACCGAGCGGCAGGTTGGAATTACGACCACTACGACATTGACCGCTCGTACGTGCGAGAATGGAGGAAGAGGGAAACCTGCAAACTGAAAGCAGCGACCGAACACTGTTCCGCGGTCCTGAGAAAGCGCTCGCGAAGTTCGTCGAGAAGAGAAGAGGCCGCGGTCGTGCCGCATTGACAGAGATTTGGCGTTACTGCGACTTTTCTAAACTAGATGGTACGGAACGGTTTTAAAAAATGCTGCATTAGCAATCACCTTGACGGCATAGATAACGATGCCATCTGCGACAATAAAGGTGCTTCAGATGATAGCTTGCAGTGAATGCGGCAATGAGTGTATTCAAAATAAAAATATGGCTTCTAGCGACATCTGCACACTGCTTAGTGTGGTTAATGAAAATAACATGCAAAAAAAAATATATATATATATATTTTTTTTAGAGAGAGAGAGAGAGAGTATTAAGTTGGGGGTATGTATTATGAGCAAGGGCAAATAATATGTGCCAAAACATGGTACCTTCCACAGCATCAGGGCCGGACTTGCAACAGAATTTTAGGGGCGGCCAATTTTTGGTTGCCCCCAAATTAATTGGCTGTTTTTTTTTGTTTTTTTTTTATATCTATAGTTAGTGACAGGTCAAGAACAGTGGAAGCTCCTCCCACCCCTTTCCAGTTCAGCGGAGCGAACGGTGGAGAGGAGGTCGCCTCCCCTCCAGCGTTCACTCTACTAAAGTGGAAAGAGGTGGCAGGAGCTTCCACTTCGTTCTTGACCTGTCACCAACTATAGCTTTGTATTTTGCTGCTTTGGGAATTCCGGCTCCAAACTCGCTACTTTTGAAACATTTAAGTCTAAACTTAGCTACTCAACCCTCCCGTCATCCCCCCCCTCATCCTCCTCGGCTCCCCATGGTCAGTGACCCTGGGGAGAGGGGGGGAGGCATTGTTAAAAGCTGCCTAGGGTGGCAAAATGCTAAGTCCGCCTCTGCGCAGCATACACTACACTAGTGGCTCTCAAGTGGGGGTCTGCGAAGGCATTCTAGGAGTCTGCAAAGCCATGCCTTATCAGTCAAGCCCGGCAATAAAAGTTTTCTTTTTTTTTTTTTTCAGATTGAGAAGAACTTTTTAATTTTCAGGTGAATTTTTTTGTGTGTATGTCAATGAGAGAAGTCTACTTTGCACTAAACCTTAGTTATATCCACCTATTAAATCATTACAATTAACCTGTATCTTTCCCTTCCCCTTAGCACGAACGGGTTTTTCCATCATCCCCGCCGATCCAGAAGGGTCTGCGAAACCTCAATGGTTGAGAACCATTGAGGTTTGCATTACACCAATGTGGTGGTGCATTACACCACTAAATTTGTTTTCAGCAAGAACAAGTAGGAATGCTCAGCAGAATAATGTGATGACGTCACGTGCAAGCCATGTATGCATGTACTCTATCCGCATAATGACAACTTTGAATCAGAGACACCTAGCAGGTGAATGCACAAGGCTGTGGGCAAAGGTTGGCTCTGCCATTCGTGCGTGCAGCAAATAATGGAACTTGCTGGGTAAAAACACAAAACTGCAAAATAAGGCTCAGAAACATGCCCTCATACTTGTCCGGAAAACATAAAAATAAAGGAAGACACTTGCTCCAAAGAGGATGCATTCAAACTCGAGTATTATTGCGCAAAACTAAATGTCTTGGATCTCAAAACAATAGGCCTAAACCATCTACAAATGCAAAATTAAATATATATTTGCAAAAATAATGATTTCCTCACAACTCACACTTGAGGAGTCTTGTCCTTCAGTAGTTTCTCGGACAAGAGAGTTCGTGTAAGAACCTCTCTTTAGTAAAAGCTAACATAGCAAGGATATGCATACAGCAAAACATTGCTGAAGTCAGCGTGTAATACTGGTACAGGCTCTTCAGGCACAAGTACAGCAAGATACCCATATAGCTAACCTTTTCCCTCGAAGAACAGATTTTACACTTGTCCCTAAGTAACCAACTTCCATGGTCCAACAAAAATCAACATTTTTCCAACCGCTACCATGGATATGCTCGAGACGGTTTAAATGCAAATTCCCCACGGTGTGTTTCTGCCCCACCTCCAGCTTCTCGGCCAGCTGCTGCCTGTGCTTGAGGCTCTCCTCGGAAGCCTTCTTGGCGTCCATTGGAGCCGAGGACGAGCGTGCCTCAGCACCCATTGCAGCAACGCCAGCGCCACCTCCGGTCGCTTCCGGTTCCCGGGGCAGGGGAAGAGGCCCTCTTGCGGAGGGAACTGGGAATTCCATTCTCGGATGGCAGGGAGAAGGCCGCAGCGGCAGAGGCCCCCGTTGCGCCTTCCGAGGATGTCTGTGGGTTCCTCTTCACCAGGGCCTGAAACATGGGGACACAGGACAAGCTGGCACCTGCTCTTGTATGTGCAAATGATTGACAAATAAAAAATGGCGGACAGAGGGTGGCAGACTGAAGAGGCACGGGCAGAGCAAAAGTTTTTCTAAGTGTCGGGCGGTGAACAGAAAACAATATACAGTCACCGACCGATTATTCGGACTTTGCAGGGACCGAAAATACATCCAAATAATAGAACTGTCCGAAAAATCAGCAAATTGAAAAACTTGCCTTTATTACTTCTAAATGGGCTTAAAAAGGCCGTAAATAGTGCCTTGCTTCAGGTTACGCCTCCGTTTGCGATTGGCAACTTTCTGTTAACTTGAGAAGCGTTGCCTTCTTTTCTTCCGTTATGGTTGAGTACTTTCTGCGCTTCTTAACGACCCATCGCGGCGGTAGAAGAACAGATGGGGCCATGACGTCCGAGCCAGCGTTGTCCGAACGAGACGAGAGGTGCAAATCCACGAGCGCAAAATGGCGACTGGCGACGCAAGCAAAAAGGAAACAAAGCAAAATGATAATGATGATGATGATGACGTGCAACTAAATGAAAAAAAAAAAGGCTGGCATAGCGTCACCTAGCGGTAGGACTCAGGAGTACTCAAGTAGCGCTGCCAAACCAAGCCAATCCATTTGCAGCCAACATAGAATTCAAAATGGCCACGTCTCAGTGGTGTTTCCGCTGATCGCTCGCAATGATTTTGTCCGAATAATCAAACTTTTGGACTTCCAAAACATCAAGTCCAAAACATCAGTCGTAAATATGCACTATTTCTATGGGGTAAGTCACGGTTCCTCGTTTAGGTCAGAAATATCGAACAAGTCAGAATTATCGGAGTCCGAATAATCGGTCGGCGACTGTGCAACAAAAAGACGAACAAGGACTCAAGTAAAGCAAATATTAAAGCGGTAGCTTTATGGTGCTTACTAACCCTAGGAGCTGCCCGAGCGCGAAACGTGTAGGTCGGTCAGTCCGTAATCCACTGAACGATCTTGATATAAAATGGCAACCGGTGCCAGGGATCACACCCCGGTCACCAGCGTGGAAGCCGAGCACGCAGCTGACTGAGCTACGAACCCAGCATGCAGAAACAGGAGGAGCAGAAGCAGGTGGTGTGAGAAAGCACGCAGAGCGGAGAGCGGTGGAAAAAGCAAGAAAGAGAAGGCGCAGAAACAGGTGATGCGAAAAGTGCATGCAGAATGAGTGGAAAGGGCAGGAAAGCGCGCTTCCCCTCTCTTGGCAACCCAGAAAATTCAGCGAGATTTGTGTGTGCCAAAGGGGTCTCGCGCAGCTTGACAAGCCGTCAGAGGGGGAGGTCATTGCTGGTACCAGCACCGCCACTGCCAACACTGCCCCCTACCGCGACTGCGGCGCCATCTGTGCTATCTGGACGACTATTTGCGACGTACACATGCTCATTGCCATCGTCTACATTAAACCAAACACAACCGAATTGAACTTGAAATGTTTCTGTCTCAGTGCAACTCGTCAGTTATATGCAACTGATGAAAGCGTTCGAATGCATGGAAGACACCAACCGTGACACGACGCCTGTGATCATCGCCGGAGATTGTAATGTGAATGTGCAATGCAATCCGTGGTTTATCCACTTTATGCGCAAATCGTTCGGTTTGGACCTCGTGAGCCGTGCCACAATCCCGACCGCCCGCAACGGCACCACCATTGATTGCGTCTTCGCATGAGGCATTCCCGGACTTTGTAGCGTACTTCTCGGTAAATGAACCATTGCTCTGTATTAACGTCCAAATCAGAAGACAGCGGCAACACCAACAAGAATCAAGAACAACAAAAACACCGACACAACCACGAAAACCACTACAGTGCTGCCAAAAATTGCCACACTGTGTTTGCGCAAGGTGAAATTGCATGATCAACAAAGTAACAATCCTAAGGTTGAAAGACTTCTGGAACATTAAAAGTATCTCAATAAAATTTTAGTTAGTTTCAAAGCACTTTTTGTCAACTATGACCCTATAAAGCTACCGTATTTAAACGCGTTTGCAGAGTGACCGGATATGCAGCCAATTTTAGGGGCGAAGCTCCTTAGGGGCTAGCCATGTCCGTATGTCCGGCGTCCGGTGCTCGTGCTCCTGCTCGTGAGCTCAAATGCTCAGTGCTCACAAGCACGTGCTCACGTGCTCGTGTAGAAAAAAAAATGAAAAAAAAAAGATGAAAAAGTCACAGCATATCCACGTGGTGAATGATGATGAGTGGGCGAAGCTCCGGAGTGAATCGTCGGTAAACCAGCGATTCTTCCGTTAATTCGCCCACTCATCGCCATGTAAAGACGTGAGAAACACTGTGTGTGTGTGTATACAAACCACAATCTATCACACACACCACAGCTATGGCCGAACGAAACGTCTAGAAAGTCTCGCTTAAACCGCGCGTCGGCACCTTCGGGCTGAGCTCGCCTGATGCGTTTTGCAGACGCCTCACGAGCTCTCGCTGCATCGGGGTCTGCCTGCCGATACGCGCGCTTTCTTGCCGCTTCCCGTTCCCTGACGTTCTGCAGATCCTCTTGGCGCCGCTGCCGTGCCGCTTCGGCTTCCCGCTCTCGTACGGCCGGATCTTGGCGACGCTGCCGTGCCGCTTCGGCTTCCCACTCGTACGGCCGGATCTTGGCGGCGTCGCCGAGCAGACTGACGACGCGATTCGGCTTCCCGCTCTCGCACGGCCGGATCTTGGCGGCGTCGACGCGCAGCCTGACGACATGCTTCGGCCTCTCGCTCTCGCACGGCTGGATTCTGTCTGCGAGCGCGCGCTGCCGCCGCCTTGCGCGCTCTCCGCTCCGCAACATGAGCTAAGCGCCATCTGTCATCTCTACATAAAGTTAATTCCGGAACACGCCATCTCTTGAGCCATTCATAAACTAAACTTGAAGTGGCTACATACAGAGGAGGGACAGACCCACGGCTTAAGGAGCTTCGCCCCTAAAAATCAGCAGAACCCATCCTCTGGGAATGATTATCTACGTTAATGCGAATAGCATCAAACGGTGCGGAGTTATGCGCCTTCGTCAGGTGGCCGGCACACTCTAGATACGCCAGCCCACTCTTGAGGCGATTCTAAATTTGTTGACACTTTCACAGCCCTGCGCACGATCTCCGCAGCCCAGCACGTGCGTTTGTGTCACTTAGGAAGGCGAACAAAGCACGCGCCATACGCACAAACACTCAAATGGTACCGACCAGACTTTCTGGCGTCTCAGCTGAGTCTCAACCAACGGTACTTTGAACGGTTGTTTATATCTTAGCCATAGGACGCGCTTACAGCGCAGTCACAGCTAGCCGGTGCGCGCGCGTCTCCATGCACGAGGCCATTCCGGCTTCGTGGGCTGAGCACGGCGCTACATCACCCTCTCCCGAGCGCGGGAGAGGGTGAGCTAGCGGCCGTGCTCAGCCTCACGAGAGCGGAATGAGCTCTCGTGCATGGAACGCGCGCGCACCGGTAGCTGTGACAGCACTGTAAAGCGCGTCCTATGGTAAAGATATAAACAACCGTTTAGAGTGCGTTGAATGACTGCCTTCATAGCTCTGTGGTTAGCGCGTCTGCCTGCTGATCAAAGGGTCAACGGTTCGAATCCCAGCCGGCGCCGGTCTTTTTTATTTGTTTATCGACCCGCGGCGTAAGAGGTTAGATAGCCAGATAGATAGATAGATAGATGAGATAGATACATAGACGAAAAGTGTGTGAAGTATCCAAAGAATGCTATTCGCATTAAAATAATATTTGCGCAGTCGACAGGATTTGAACCTGTGCGGGGAGACCCCAATGGATTTCTAGTCCATCGCCTTAACCACTCGGCCAAGACTGCGGGACGAGTAGGGGGCTGAGATGTGGTAGTAAGTCAAGAGCTGGGGATGTCATGGATGAAACGTTGCATGTAGCCGCTCAACGTCTATACAGGCGAGGGCGCTGTGGTCAAATGCTCAAATGCGTATATAATAGGCATGGGCGAATAGAGGATTTTGGGTCCGAATCGAATTCGAAGCGAATAGTGATTTTGGCCGAATAATTTCGAATCGAATAATTCGAATAGTACAAGCAACAAATACCACTAGGTGTGTTTAAACTAGAGTTTTATATTTGCCCTTATTTGGTATTAGAAGTACTGTAAATGTTAATTTCAAGTGTATTGAGTTTGGGAGCACGAAATGGTCAAAATGGTCGGAAGCTTGCACCACCTGGCCGGAAATCCAAGCCAGAGTAAGTCAAACACGTTTATATCGAACTCGCAAAAAAACGTCTACCAGTTCGATATAGCGGGTAATTCGATATAAAAGTTTTAATGAATTTGACTCTCAAAATCTACATTCTGCTGAAATATTACACAATGAAGTAGTCTTGCATCTTCTGCTGCTTTTCTTCGTTGCATCCGCAATAACGATATTTTTCTACGTATCGACGGACTCTAAAATGCTGAGGCCGCTGCCTTCTATATTAGCGCCCGAACTATGCCGAGAGCACGGAGCACGTCCGAGCAGGACCACCTTCCCTGCAGAGCGCCGTTTTGCTCTGCAAGTTGGCTTTCCCCTACAACCGGCGGTTGCGTTGGGGAAAGCCAGCTAGCAGAGCAAGTCTGTCTTTTTTTCTTCCGTGCGGCCGCAACAACCATCCGGGAAAAAAATTCTCTTTGCGGACAGAGCGGGGAGAGGGAAGCACGGAGCACCCTCTCTCTCCGCTCCCTCCGCAAAGATATTTTTCTTTTCTTCCAAACAATACACAAAACCGCCCAAAAAAAAAAAAAATCAGCAGAACCCATCCTTTAGGAATGATTATCTACGTTAATGCGAATAGCATCAAACGGTGCGGAGGTATGCGCGCTCTCTGTCAGGTGGCCGGCACACTCTAGATACGCCAGCCCACTCTTTGAGGCGATTCTAAATTTGTTGACACTTTCACAGCCCTGCGCACGATCTCCGCAGCCCAGCACGTGCGTTTGTGTCACTTAGGAAGGCGAGCAAAGCACGCGCCATACGCACAAACACTCAAAATGGTACCGACCAGACTTTCTGGCGTCTCAGCTAGTCTCAACCAACGGTACTCTAAACGGTTGTTTATATCTTTACCATAGGACGCGCTTTGCTGCGCTGTCCACAGCTACCGGTGCGCGCGCGTTCCATGCACGAGGGCTCATTCCGCTCTCGTGAGGCTGAGCTACGGCCGCTACATCACCCTCTCCCGAGCGCGGGAGAGGGTGCATGGCACGCGCAGCGCACCGGTGGCTGTCGACAGCGCTGCAAAGCGCGTCCTATGGCTGAAGATATAAACAACACGTTTAGAGTGCGTTGAATGACTGTCTTCAGAGCTCTGTGGTTAGCGCGTCTGCCTGCTGATCAAAGGGTCAACGGTTCGAATCCCAGCCGGCGCCGGTCTTTTTTATTTATTTATCGACCCGCGGCGTAAGAGGTTAGATAGCCTAGATGGATAGATAGATAGATACATAGGCGAAAAGTGCGTGAAGTATCCAAAGAATGCTATTCGCATTAAAAATCCAGCGTGCTCTGCAAGTTGGCTTTTCCCCACTTCGGCCGCTGCGTGCGGGGAAAGCCAGCTTGCAGAGCAAAACGGCGCCCTTGGCAGTTCGATATATCGGTAGCGGCTGCTATTTTTGTTCGATGCAACCATAGCTTTTGCTATATATTAGATGCGGAGCATCTCTTGCTCGGGTCTATGTCCCGCGGCGTCGTAGTCCGCACCCGCACTACGCACGCGCAACTCTCCTCCTTCCCTCTCTCCAACAGCTGCGCGTTACTCTCTCCGCTCGCTCTCTCTACCAGCTGCGTGCACTTCGCGTGGTTCGCTTCGACTCACACTGCGCGCGCATGCCCAACTCTCCTCCTCTAGTCTCCTCTCCTTCAAGTGTGAATATAAGCAGCGGTAGCGCGCGTTCCCCCGGAGGAGTGAAAGGAGGATAGTTTTGGGTGCGCGGGTCGCAGCGCCACGCCAGGGCTTTCCAGTGGGGTGAGCTTTCCCCGCAACTCTGCGGCTGTCGTCTGCTAGCGTTTCTTGGCCGCTCGCGTCCGCCGCAGCCCAAATCCGGCCGGCCAAAAGAAATCAGTCAAGAAGGGAATAAATTAATTAAGCAAAGAGAAGCTATGCTTGCCAATTCTAAAAAGGATAATTAGGAAATGATGTAAATATAAGCAGAAGAAAAGTTATGCTAAATCTAAAAGAAGAGAGCTATCGGGGGCTGGTGCGGGGAGAACCAACGCGACGAAAGAAGGAGAAAAGAAAAATGAAATGCAAAAGGAAGGAAAAGATTAGCAATTAAAAATAAAGGCAA
Organism: Ixodes ricinus; assembly: GCA_037355805.1. Lineage (NCBI taxonomy): Eukaryota > Metazoa > Arthropoda > Arachnida > Ixodida > Ixodidae > Ixodes > Ixodes ricinus. Next base: position 70,102 of record JAZHYW010015738.1, read on the forward strand.
GCGAGAAGCTGTACCACAAGTTCAGCGCTGTTGACTCCACTTCACTCCGTTCTTCCGATGAAGTGTGATGGAAGCAACAGTCCCGTCAGTTAGTCGGTTGGCGCAAGCAAGCGTCAGCACCACCCCACAAACTAACAGCAACGCTACGTCCACTGAAGACAAAGCTGCGCAGCGAAGGGCATGCGACGCTGAGCGCAAACGCTTGAAGCGAGCGGCAGACCCTGAACTACGGCAACGAGAAGCGGCGTCCATTCGCAAGTTAACAACGTAATAACACGCAAGTTAACAACGTTACTAACAACGTTACTAACACCGTTAATAACGATCCGCGATGCTCCGCATCACCCCATGGTTCCCTCGGGAAGATGGTGTAATTTTTAATGCGAATAGCATTTTAATGCGAATAGCATTCTTTGGCTACTTCACGCACTTTTCGTCTATGTATCTATCTGGCTATCTAACCTCTTACGCTGCGGGTCGATAAATAAATAAAAAATCAGCAGAACCCATCCTTTGGGAATGATTATCTACGTTAATGCGAATAGCATCAAACGGTGCGGAGTTATGCGCGTTCGTCAGGTGGCCGGCACACTCTAGATACGCCAGCCCACTCTTGAGGCGATTCTAAATTTGTTGACACTTTCACAGCCCTGCGCACGATCTCCGCAGCCCAGCACGTGCGTTTGTGTCACTTAGGAAGGCGAGCAAAGCACGCGCCATACGCACAAACACTCAAAATGGTACCGACCAGACTTTCTGGCGTCTCAGCTAGTCTCAACCAACGGTACTCTAAACGGTTGTTTATATCTTTACCATAGGACGCGCTTTACAGCGCTGTCACAGCTACCGGTGCGCGTGCGTTTGTGTGTCCTTCTCGAGCACGGCCGCTAGCTCACCCTCTCCCGCGCTCGGGAGAGGGTGATGCAGCGGCCGTGCTCAGCCTCACGGAGAGCGGTGAGATGAGCCCTCGTGCATGGAACGCGCGTGCACCGGTAGCTGTGACAGCGCTGCCAAGCGCGTCCTATGGTAAAGATATAAACAACCGTTTAGAGTGCGTTGAATGACTGCCTTCATAGCTCTGTGGTTAGCGGCGTCTGCCTGCTGATCAAAGGGTCAACGGTTCAAATCCCAGCCGGCGCCGGTCTTTTTTATTTATTTATCGACCCGCGGCGTAAGAGGTTAGATAGCCAGATAGATAGATAGATAGATGTAAAAGTGCGTGAAGTAGTCCAAAGAATGCTATTCGCATTAAAAGACCGGCGCCGGCTGGGATTCGAACCGTTGACCCTTTGATCAGCAGGCAGACGCGCTAACCACAGAGCTATGAAGGCAGTCATTCAACGCACTCTAAACGGTTGTTTATATCTTTACCATAGGACGCGCTTTACAGCGCTGTCACAGCTACCGGTGCGCGCGCGTTCCATGCACGAGGGCTCATTCCGCTCTCGTGAGGCTGAGCTACGGCCGCTAGCTCACCCTCTCCCGCGCTCGGGGAGAGGGTGATGTAGCGGCCGTGCTCAGCCTCACGAGAGCGGAATGAGCCCTCGTGCATGGAACGCGCGCGCACCGGTAGCTGTGACAGCGCTGTAAGCGCGTCCTATGGTAAAGATATAAACAACCGTTTAAAGTACCGTTGGTTGAGACTAGCTGAGACGCCAGAAAGTCTGGTCGGTACCATTTTGAGTGTTTGTGCGTATGGCGCGTGCTTTGCTCGCCTTCCTAAGTGACACAAACGCACGTGCTGGGCTGCGGAGATCGTGCGCAGGGCTGTGAAAGTGTCAACAAATTTAGAATCGCCTCAAGAGTGGGCTGGCATATCTAGAGTGTGCCGGCCACCTGACGAACGCGCATAACTCCGCACCGTTTGATGCTATTCGCATTAACGTAGATAATCATTCCCAAAGGATGGGTTCTGCTGATTTTTATCACTGTAACACTACTGTGCACAAAAATTGTTCGATATAAGGAATATTTCGGTGTAAACGGGCTCGATATAGTCGGGTTTGACTGTATTTAGAATGGTCGAATAATTCGATCTTGTCGAATAATTCGATTTTGTCGAATACTTAAATTCGATTCGAAGCGAATGCCGAATAGAACAGAATTCGATTGGCTATTCGTAATAACCGAATATTCGCCCATCCCTAGTATATAACCATGTTTCATACCACACATTCTCTTTCTGACATGGATGAAAACGAACGAAAGGCTCGGCATGCTGCGGCTCAGCTTCTACGCAGACAAGCACCACCAGAGCTTCGCCCCAATCAACATCATTCACCACACGGAGATGCGGTCAATTTTTTGTGTCAAGTTTTTATTGCATTGTTTACTTTAACATTCAGTTGTTGCAGTAATGTAAGATCCATTTAACAAGTGTTAAAAAAAATATAGTAAGATATGCAGCAAACCAAAGCTACTTAAAATTTCATCCTCTATTTTGTTTACGCAAGTTTCTCTACCCTTTTTTTTCAATTACCTGAAACTCACTTCTGCAAAGCCAGGAACAAAAAACAAAAAAAGCATGTATCTCAAACTAGGAACTAGGAAAAACAAAAAGGCTCATTTTAAAAAGCTGCAATGTGAAAGTATAGTGTATTTCATTCGACAGTTGTTGTCTCAACTGGATCGTACAGTGCCACGCTACGGGACCCTTGCATCCTTTTGCCGCATTATTCTCGCGAACAATTCAAGTACGAGAACAAGCAAGAGGCCAAGCAGCGAGCGCCACCCACCTGGCAGCTCCCATCCTCCTTGGCCCCACAGTCGCAGAAGAAAGAACCAAACTTGGCATAGGTCACATCGTGGTCCTTGTGGCACACCTTGGCACAGACCGTGCACACCCCTACCCCGTCCACCATCCGGCATGTGTGGCAGTGGTACCTGCAGGCACGGCAACGAGAAGGCATGGCAGTTCGCTCTCGCCGAGTCAAAGGGCCCGTCGACCTACCAATGTTGGTTCATGAACTCCTTCTGAGTCATTGTGAAGGTGCACAGCTTGTTGCACAGCGAGTCTTCATCCTGCAAGTGACGATGAGCAACGCTTTACGATTGCGGCTCTCTAACTCGCTCCAATACCGACTCTACCTCGATTTTCATGCTAAACAACGGCAATAAAGTTTGTGTAAAGATGATGCTACGCCTTCTTCTTGAAAGACGTAGCAATGAACCAAAACTAGCATTTCACGCTTCAAGCATACACTTGAGGCATGCCACGAACCAGAGATATGAACCTTAGTAATCGCCGAAAAAGTATATTTTGCCACGAAGGCCATGAAATTTCACCTTTGTGAAACCGCTACCTCTCGTCGCGAGGAACGTCGAGTCTACCTCAGGCAGCTAGTACGCTCTCTTAGAAGCTGCGGAACAATTCGGCAGTAGCTCGTGTACGTTGGGAAACAGCTCGTACAGCAGTCAGTGAGGTACAGTGCCGTACACAAGGTGAGGGGCCTTACGGAATCTTCTCCTCCTGATTCATCGTCGTCTGGTCCCATCTCATCAGCCCAGTCGGAATCCGCCTCTGGGTGTTGGACGTCGCCGTCGCAAGGCGGACTGGCTGCTCCACCGCGGCCGAGCACGGGAGGCCTGAAACGTTGGGCAAAAGATGAGCACTTGATAAGAAGTTTGCGAGAGTTATGCTAAGAAAGAACAGATGATTCTAACCATTTTGTTCTTAGCCCGAGTGTTCAAGCTTAGTGTTCAAGCTGTTTCCTCATAGACATGTACCAACTAGCTCAACTTAAACCGCTTATTCTGTGCTGAGGAAAGTGTAAAAATCTGCTTGGTATGTGTAGCTATTCCTATAGCAAATCGCTACTTTGCCTCACACCATATTTAGATGAATTTCTGATAATTCAAACTCTATTTTAAACAAGTCTGTGGCTTCCTAGAGTTTAAATTATTGAGAGTCGACTGTAATGAAAACTGAAAAAGTGTGCTTTCTGTAGTCCCTGGAATGCCGGACAGAGGAAGGACCGTTGCTGGACTTCATGGCATTGCAGTCCCAGTTACCACAGCACACCTTGTTCTCTTGGAAGAATTTCGGTTGTACAAAGATCACTCCATACCATCGTAGGAAACTCAGTGTTGCTCGAGCACTGGGATGTTAAATATGACTACCGTATTTATTTGAACATAAGTCGATCTTCGTTTATCGGAAATGTTGTCAAAATTAAGGGTCGACCTACAATCATCACCAGAAAATTTCGATCTACATTAGTGACCAAACTTCGTGACCCTACCGAGTGCATGAAGCTAACGAGTCACCGAGCCGGCGTCGCCGTAGCGCCGCGCCACTTCTTGTTTCAGGAAGTTTTTGGTGCACAGAAACAACCGAAACAGCAGCAGCCGGCTGGCCGCCGCTCGCGCGCATCCCTCGGGCGTCGGGTTTCGCGCCTGTCCGCAACTGCCGCGCTCGCTAACGCATGCCCCTCACAACGCAAGGGGGAAGAGAGACGCGACACGCCAAGCATCTTGCCCCCTCCCCTCCAGTCCATCCCTCTCCCCCTTGCAGACGCGCAGGAAAAGAAAATACAGAGGTTTCACTTCTTGTTGCTCACGGCGGCTCGCGGTGTTGCCGTTGCTCGCGGCGGCTAGCAGCAACTCGCACGCAGCGGCGCTCACATCTTTATATTTGGTCTTTCGTTGCTTCGTCCGTCTCCACCTTTTTTCGTTTCTTGTCGCCACTTTCCAACAATGTCAGTGAGGTATTGTTACAAATTTGTGAGGATGTCAATGAAGCTTACCGACGACAATGGCATGCCTGGAAGTTCTGACAGATGATTAAGTCTTTGGCATCGCGCTTTGAATTAGCTGAGAATGCTGTAAATAAAGATTTGTTTCACTCTTTTGCCCAAACTTTCCTCTGTTCTTTAAAAAAAAAAAAAAAAGGTCGATTTATATTTAAAATGTATTTTTTTATTTTCCGAGAGTTTCATATGAAGGCATCGACCTAAATTCGTGGTCGACTTATATTCAACTAGATACGGTACTTCCTTTATTTACTGAATAAATTATTTTCAGTGACCTAAAAAAGCTGTATGCCTTTCTTACCACAAAGCTGTGACCTAACAATGTTGTCTCAGCAGCAACTTCCTACATGAAAGCAAGTTTCTCTTTCTCTATTCCTAAAGTACAATTCTAAAATAGCTTTCCCAATTTCAGTGTATTGCCAAAAGCTGTAAAATGGACCAACGAAAGATCACACTAATACAGCATGTTTCAATGCAGCCCACTGAACCTTCAGCCTCAAAAACAAGATGCCGCTCTCCCCCAAGGTTCAATTCATTATCTAACGTGACGCTTGCAATAATCACCACTGCCACAACTTCAGGCAAAAGAACGAAGCAAAATCAGGCACATTACTGACAAACGTCTACGAATACAGCGAGACCTCTGGGTTTGTACGAAAGAAATGAAACTCACCGTTCTGCCAGGAGTTTGAGTGAGCCAACCAGATCAGCGATGTAGGACAGGAGGCAACAGGCAGGTCCCATCATGAACTGGTGCTGCATTCATAAGGTTTGTACAAAAATCAGAGCGGCTCAATAATGTGGCAAGTCAGCGTTTCCGCGTGGAATGCCAAAAACCCGTAGCCGCACACTAGCGCGAGCATTTTCCTGTCCCAGAGGACAGGAAAATGATGTACTGCTGTGATCTTCTTCCCGGTGCACAGGAGGAGGACAAGCATGATTGACTTTCGTTCCTTCGATCTCGAAGCCAAGCAAAAGTGGAACCGTTATACAAAAGTTGCAATTAAAGAACGCTGTGGCTAGCGTTACGTCCGGACGGAGCACTGGAAACGCGTATACCAACCCTCCCCCCCGCTCCTCTCTCTCCCCGTGAACTTAGGAAAGGCGGAGATTTGGACTAACTTGGGTTACGTCGACGTAACGCTAGACACTTCGATTAAAGAATGCATTTAAAATTTTGATTTTCACAGAACTTGGGTTTTAAATTACTGGAAGAAGTAGGCTATGATTATCTGTAGAGGTTCCACACAGAATAAATTTTTCTAAAACAAACTCTGTAGGCATCAAAATCTGCATCGAGAGTAAACTAACATTGTTTTCATGCACCAAAAAAAAAAAAATGGCCTGCAAGGTGCAGTCTGACACTTACTTTTATCATCTGGACACTTTGAGGTGATCTAACTAGAATTTTACTGGGGTAACCTACCTTTCCTTCAGAGGCATTTTCCTCTAGTTTGTCCAGTATGTCCTTTTGTGCCAGGTACTTTTTGCTGCAGAAAGAAGAATCGGAAAAGAATAGAGGGTACTTCAAAAATGCACAGAGCAGAGTAACAGAATCACATAACTGAAACAAAGCACAGTGAAAGAACGATAGCCAGAGTCGTACACAGAATAAACCAAAAGCATTCTGTCCCTCACCGCATTTTGTCCATTCCAGAGAAATGTAGTATAATCAAATTTGGATGACAAGATTGGCAACAACCCTATAATCAATCAATAGGAAAGCATGACACATGTGTTGCCAAACTTGATGAAGTCTGAACATTGGATCAGTCCCTTGCAGGTGTTTGTTTTGGTTACATGATACTACATGTATTCAGTGTTTTTGGAGTGCTTGTCTTAGCATCTTTGAGCCTTTGACTTTATCCATGATGTTAGCATCCTCAACCCCCACTCCCCATGATCATTTCTGCCCTTTTTTTGGCTTTCAGCTACCATACTTAGCATATTCTAATGCGCACCTTTTATTTTAGAAAAATATAACAACCGTAAAATACCGAGCGTTCCAGAATAAATGCTCACCCTTCGATTTCATAACATTCGGATAATATGCAAGGACATACCTTTACATATTGTTGACCAAAGGAGCGCCCATCCTACCCAGTTTTACACGATAATCTCCTAATTTTGAGTGGGCGCCGGCTCAGGATTTTATGATAAGAACTGCCTGCCCGTTAGAATCTGATTGGGTAAGTATGGTACGGTTGACGTTCTGTAGAGTGTGTAGGCCAGCCAAGGTCACTAATCCCAAGAGAGATACCTACCAGGTGTCCAACCACTCGGTGGCCGCGGTGAACAGCTGGAGGTGTCCCGCACCCGACCCGGCACCCGCCAGGGTCACCATGACCACCATGAGGTCAGAGAACCCCAGGACCTTCGGACCCGGGAGACAGAAGCTGGGACCCGATCTCGATCAGCGCTGTCAAGAATGATCCTGCAACCTGGCTGGATACCTCGCTGTAAAAAAAAAACAAAAAAACATGACAAGCAGAAAACAAATCTTAATGTAAATCCAATTATCTCACTCAGTGGAGGAAACAGTTTCAATAATTCCAAGTCCTTTTTTTCTTTTCTTTATTTTTTTCTCCCAATGTATGACAAGCAGAAAACAAATCTTAATGTAAAGCCAATTATCTCGCTCAATGGAGGAAACAGTTTCAATAGCTCGAAGTCCTTTTTTTTCTCCCAATGTATTTTTCTCACAGCACGTTCAGTAGTAGAATACTGTACTAGATATGAAGACAGATTAACCGCTTATTACCACTAGCTATGCAGAGGAAATAAACTCATTCATAACCATAAGTAATCTTGACACCTCCACTACACACACTAACAAGTGGTATCAGCCCTCGTGGATGCAGTAAAAGAAAATCTAACTGAGCCTCACTTGCGAACGAGACGCTGCGGTCATATTTGAAACAAAAGTGGAAGAAGCGAGCATCTGGTGAGGAATCGCTCCAAACGTTAGACTCACTTGTTTTCTTTCACAATGTATGTCGTCAGGTTCTGGAGCAATAGCCTGTTCTCTTGGATGCTACCACCGTTCCCGTTCTGTAAAAAAAAAAAAAAAAAGAGAGAGAGATTTAATTGAAACTTAAACTAAGATTCAGTCTGGGTTTGTCCGACGAGACTCGGCGAGCGTTGCCATGCACAGCCGCCGAGTAGAGCAGGAAGAAGAAGCAGCGCGAGGATGTTGGTTCCGGCGGTTGGAATGAGCGGGCATGATTTACAGGTGCCATAGATAAAGTGTTTCATAGACGTTGGAACCTGACATTACACATTGGACAACCAAAATGTAAGTCTTAACTCTGTACAAAATTTTAAAAAATCGATTTGGAGTAAATGGTTTTTTTCACGTATGGATGAAATACCTTTCTGCAAAATATTATCACTCTATACTCTGTTTCACCTTATGATGTACTACTGCAGGAATGGCTACAAGGCGTGAGCTCCTTGCTCTGTGGCACATCTCGGCAGCACAAGCTCTCATGACTTAAGAGCGGCTGCCAACGCTATGAGCTCGCGCTTCTAGCCTTTGCTGCGGTACGACATAAGGTGAACCGAAGTATAGTGCGTAAACATGTAAATATTAAAAAACTTTCAGCCTTTCCACTCTGGTGAAGAAGGAAGACCAGCGAAGCTGTACTATGGTGGGACAACCTCAAGGACGACACCTAGAGGACGACGTCTAGGACGACCTCAAGGATGACTTCTAGGACGACGTCTAGGACGACCTCAAGGACAACGCCTAGAACGACCTCAGGGACGACGTTTAGACGACCTCAAGGATGAATTCTAGGACGACCTCGAGGAAAACATCTTGGACGACCTCAAGGATGACTTCTAGGACGACCTCGAGGACTACCTCTCGAACAACCTCAAGGATGACTTCTAAGACGACCTCAAGGATGACATCTAGGACGACGCCTAGAGAAAGTCAGCCTTTCCACTCTGGTGAAGACCAGAGTGGAAAGGCTCGGAAAGGTTGCCGCCATCTATGAGCGAGGCCGGGAAGCCGGTTATCTGGTTGCCACCGTCGCTCATAGATGGCGGTCACTGTCCAGAGTTTTGTGTCGACATTTGTTTGGTATCGGACACGATCCTGGGGAACCTAGCCCTTAACAGCTCCGCTGTAAAAAAACACTTCAATATACTTATCTTCTTTGAGCATGCACTAGGAACATAAACTCGCAGTGCCTTTTTCTCTGCTTGTACATTTTTTAAGTGTCCATTCCTTACAGGTGTTTTCTGAAGTTCGTCTCGAGCAATATTAATACATTGATTGTTAATGCTGTGATCCTAGCTTTTATAGTTTCCCGGATCAAGAGTTGTGCAAAATTCATCAGTTTTTGAAACAATGACAAAGCCTGCTTTCTATGCTATCATCACATAAATTTTTCGAGACAAAATATTTTGTAAAATAACATTACTGAATGAGGTAGATCCTTGCAAAAACAGTCCTGTTAAATTTTCTCATATTTAGCCAAGGTGCAAAATATTTAAAAAATTGCAATAGGTCCAACGATGCATTAAAAACGACATAATTAAATCTGACCAATCGCCCATAACACGAGTTCTAGTAAAGGTATTCACTATCTGAACGTATATTTAGAATCCCCACAAAATGAGATGTCTACAATAAATATTCTCTCATAAACAAGAAAAAAGTGACAGTTCACAAGAACTCACGAGAGAGCTGCTCTTGCCACCCGTGGCCACTTTCATCAGCCAGTTCTGGAGGGCCTTGGTGTCCAATTCGTTCAGCCGACCCATCTTGCTCAGCGTCACGTTCAGCTTCTCCAGACTGGCATCACCAGAGTTCTTTTCAACTGTAAATGCATCCATTGAAGCAGACTGGTGCATCAGGAGCTTATTCCTCTTTTATTTCATTCCCAAACGGGCCTTAAAGGCTGCCCTTAACAAGTGCTGCAGTGCCACAAAATCTGCCTCTATCAGTCAGCCCTGCTCAATGTAAAAATACCTCTGATCTTAAAAGTCACAATACAAAAAGTTACAGCGCACCTTACTTAGCTGTTTGTCTTAAGCTCCATTACTGTGAAATCTTTTCCAATCCAAAGTTGAGTGTGGCAATTGTAAAAATATTCCAAAGAAAACTGACAAATCTCAATGCAGTTCAGGGATAAGGCTTACATACTGAAACCACTACACAATTGGTTGTAGTAGCGCAAAAGCTACAAGAAAACAACAAGATTCATTTTATAATCATTACAATGCTAAACCCAGGTGATCTGGCATTTAGCTTAAGATTCTATTTTCTAGCTTATGTATGAACACAGTTAAAACCTGCACATGGTAACAAGACAAAAATTACTTTGGAGGAAAAGCTTGCTGAAGAACTTGAGGACCCTTGTTCCGTACGCTGGGCTAAGATTGCCATCAGCTGCCGAGAGCAAGATGTTCCACATGTCTGAAGACAAAAAAAAGATGGATCAGACAAGTTCACATCTAAACAAATGCTCCTTGCTCAGCTGCAACTCATCACCAAATCAATGCGCCACGGTTCGATATAAAAGAGCCTCGTTACCTTTGTCCACAAAGAACTTCTCGAGTGCCTTCTTTCCCGGCTGTTTGTCCAGCAGACCTTCCATGAACTTCAGACACTCGTGAAAGACAAATTCGTTCAGCTCGCTGTCAAAAGAAACAAAAAACAAATACCACATTTAAAAACTTTTAGCCTTTCCACTTTGGTGAAGAAGGAAGACCAGCAAAGCTGTACTATGGTGGGAATAAAGTAATGGCCGGCCGCGAGTCGGCAAGCAAGAGTGGAAAGGCTCGAAAGGTTGAGCCATCTATGAGCAACGGCAACAAGCGGACAACCGGCAAACACAACACACTGAACAGCTACCGCCATCTATGAGCGACGGCGGCAACCAGAGTTTTGTGTCGACATTCCTTCGCGGGGGACACGATCCTGGGAAAACTAGCCCTTAACAGCTCCGCTGTAAAAATATCTTTCAGCTCACAGCACCGGTCCTGTCGTACGTGTGCCTCTTCGTCCTTGTTCAGTTTATGCTATTTTATTAATGACAAATAATAATTTCAATAATGACAAAAAGATATTTGAAGTTATGGGGGGACACTATCCAAAAGGGTCAACTTTTGAACCTTTGGCTTAATATGAATCGAATTTACAGTATACATTGTAGACCGAATATAACGCATGTCACGGGAGTTGCAAAATCTGCACTATAAGCGGTACCGCGCTATAACCATGAGACAACTTACCTTTGTCAAACAATTTATTTCATGTTAGATGAAGAATAGAGCTCAGTCTGAGGAAAGCTCTTATTTCACTAGACCAGTAAACTTCTCTCTCAAGCGTGTCATGCATTTTGAAAGAAATTAGTGATTTTTGCCTGGCGCTGTCTTTTAACGGTGTTGCGGACGACCTGGTCTTCGATAACGCTAATGCATTTGAACACCTCATCACTGAAGGAGTTCTCTCACAGTGAACCTTCAGTTTCTGTAAAAATTCCAGTGCGTCTTTACTTGAAACTTCCGGCATGCTCTCTCCGTCGTCGTTCGACTCATCTTTGGGTGAACTCACCCCAGAACCTCGCACCGCTGCAACAATGGCTTCATCGGTGGTTGCTTCCTCACAGATAACAGAGTCATTGTCATCCTCATCCACAAAGTTTTAAAATGTGTTGTTGTAGGAACAATGTGGTTTTCCACAAGGTCGGACCACACGTCGTCCGCGCCGATTGCCTCGTCAATCGCATCACTGCACCATCGGCGTCCTTCGAATTCCCGGCACCGCGCACAAACCCTGCATTGCAAAAACACTTCTGGATGGTTGTGGCTTTTACTTGCCACCACGACGCGGTGGTCCTGTCGATGGCGCCCCTAAGTTTACCTCGATGGGTTCCTCTTATTGCAATTTCAAGACGACTCTTTTGCATACGCACTTCTTGTAGAGCGCCTTGACTGTAGTGATGACGCCCTAATTGAGAGGCTGAATTTTGGCAGTGGTGTTTGCCAGCAGGAACTTCAAACTGACTGCACTTAATTGCGGCTGCACATTGTGAGCACTGCAGTTGTCCAGGATAAGAACGACGCATCATTTTTCCCCGACCATGGCCTCATCGATACTTTTCAGCCAACTAGCAAAGAACTCTTGGGTCATCCAGGCCTCTCCATTTGCTGTGTACACCACAGGCAGACATTCTCGCTTCTTGAAGCAACGGGGGCGTTTTGATTTCCCGATGATAAACAAGCGCCGCTTGACAGAGCTATCCATGTTTGCACAAAACAAAACTGCGACACGTTCCTTCGAGACTTCGCGGCCGGAACAGGGTTCACCACTCATCGCGAGAATGCGATCGGGAAGCATGTTGTAGCACAGACCAGCTTCATCGGCATTATGGATGTCTTTGTCCATGTAAACGGGAAAGCATCGTCTCGTCTCGAGATGACTGCGAAACCACAACTGAATGCTGGCGTCATCGACTTCCCCACTTTCACCCGTAATAAGTTTGCACCCAATCCTGTGGCGGTCTTTAAACCGCTGGATCCATCCGTTGAGGGGATTGGAGCCTTCATGTTTGAACAAATTTCCAAAGGACCTAGCTTTCGCTTGTAGCATCGGGCCACTAACTGGGACGTTCTTGGCTCGCACTTCACGAAACCACCTAAACAAGGCTTCGTCGACGTCCTCATACTTTGGCGCACGAACCCTCTTTCTTGAAAGCGACGCAGAATCTTGCTGTAGCTGCTTCCGTACCTGCTCCCGGTTCTTCCAGACAGTGGAAACTGTTGTGTCAGCGACGTTGTACTTGGCCGCGACAGAAGCTTTTTTTTATGCCACTTTCAATATCTTTGACGATGCTCTGTTTAGGTTCAGGTTCGAGAGACAGGGCTTGTCCTTTCTTGGCCATCTTATGCTTGGGAAACAGGGACAGATCGGCGATGGATGGTCAATTTCCATGCGATATGCTTGACGTGGTCCAAACATCAGACGTGAGAGCAAGCCAGCAAGCAGCGAGAAGCAAAACTAGAAACTATCCCGCTATCCAGCCTTTGTTTTCCGTGCGGTGTAAGGAAGGAGGTCGGTTTTGCATCACTCAAGCGAGGGCGTGAAATCGAAAGGGCAAAAGGCTTGGATGGCTCGTCGGGGCTTCCGGAGTTGAGAGAGGTTGGGAATCTTAATTCGCTGGGTGGCTTGTTAAAACTTTCAGAGTTGAGCGCACGCGTGCGTGTGCGGACCTTGCTGCATTGCACCTCCCTGCATTGTCATTCGTTTCTCGCCTCTCTCTTTGCTTCTCCTCGCTTCTTCCATGCAACCTCCTTGCCATCTTTGCCCCCGTGAGTGCCGCTTGCGCCGTTATCTGGTGTCGCACAGGGAAGCGTGCTTGCTGCGCCGGTCAGTCGGCAGGCTGTTCCAGAAACCGCACTATAACCAGTATTTCCCTTCGCGCGCCTGCATTTTAAGCGGTATTCAATTACATGGAGTGCTATGGGAGGCGGACTGGAGGTTGCAAAAGCCACGTTATATCCGGTCCTGCACTATAAGCGGTTACGTTATAAGTGGTCTATACTGTATGCTGACAGTTGCGAGGCAGAATGCAGTGCAAGGTTTTATCTGTGTACATAAATTGCAAAAGAAATTATAGTTGTTTTTATCAGGAACACACTGGCTTTGTTTGGGAAAACTATCGTTAGAAAAATAATGTAATACCCAACGTTTTTCTTCACTAGATCTGCAGCAGAATGCCTAGAGAGTGCAACTGTGAAAACAAAATTTCTAAAAAGTAATTTATTTTTATGCTAACTTTGTGGTTCAAAATTAAATACATTTTTTTGCCTTTTATGGTGTCAACTGAACTCCTGACATCCTTTATAAAAGACATCCACAAAGTAAAAAAACAATGCCGCAATTTTACTGCCCATAAAATTCCAGTTACGAAAAACAATGAGTGAGTCTTTTCTTTTCTCCCATACCAAACAATAGTTTTCCCAAAGAAAAATTTATTCCAAAGAGCTGAACAGAGAAAAATGTGTTCAAAGTGCTCCAACCTCTACCTTTTCTTTAGCATTGGTGGACCGAAAATAATTTATAAAAAATTAACTATACAGTGTAAACTGATGAAACTTTATGGGAACACTCTCTAGATGTAGGTGGATGTAAATATGGCATTTTTCAAAACCAACTTTTTTGGCAGAAACATTTTTTTCTGGGTAGTGTCTCCCCTTATGTCAGTTTCAAGATGCTCACAACTACACTACGCTGACTGTGTTAGCTTAGTTTCCCCACAGAGCAGCCCCGCCAAGTGGTGAAGACAGCCCTGGCTTTCGGCACATCTTTGCTACAGCAGATTCTTAACTACCCATACTTTCAAAATGAGGTGTCTCAAAACTACACGTATAATTGCGTGTAAGGGCCGCACCGTCCCGTATTTAAGACAAAATATTGCAAAAAAAATATTTTAGAAATTATTCGTGTATGCGCCGCACCCCCTTGTTTTTGAGGCGCGCCGACTGTAATGCCAAGTTTCTATGAATATATATCGCTAGGTGGCGCTAGCCACCGCCCGAGCACGTAGCGGCACGTCTCCGCATCCCCGATATTTGCTCTCCACTCATCCGTATCACCGTATGGCACAATGGCTGCCGACCTCGATCGTGGTCGGCCGCACCGTCGGGAGGCGTTTATGTTGCGGCTGGAAGACATTGAGAAAAGATAAAGGATATGTCAGCTTCCGTGACAAGCGCGAGGAATGGGGATTCAGCGGGCTCGGCTCGCGCGTGCACTCAGGTTTCCGAACGCCACTGTACGCTCTGGGGAGGTTTCCTTTTGTTCTTCGATTCGTGTCAAAGCGTCGCGATTTGTCTGCCTTTTCGCGCAATCTGAGAGCTATGGGCAAGTACCACTTCAACAGTCATACGGGATTCAAGTCGAAAGTTGCCGCGCATGCTATCAAGTACCAAAAAAAAAAAAAAGATGCGTATTGCGCAGTATGTAAACTAATTAAATCCGACTGACGATTCAGTCCGGATTCCGGAGTGAAGGCGTTTTCGACCAGTGCAGCCGAGCGCGCTCATGTACGTACGTTCATTCCAAAAGGTGGATACAGATTTCTTTTTTTTTATCCGTGTATGGGCCGCACCTTGAAAATTTGCCCTCAAATCGGGAAAAATAGTGCGGCCCTTACACGAGTTTATACGGTATCACCAGACCATTGACATCTCAATTTCACTTAGTTATATTTATTTTTAGCACTCCTCAACCACACAAGGCAGCAAATTGGAACAAAGCTTCCCTTTTTTCAATGCCTACATCATTTTCACTACCAGAGAATCGCAGATGAATCGGGTTACCAAAAATAGATCGATTAAAGGCACACCTGTCCTTGTTGGAATAGTCGATGAGCAGCTCATAACAACGTGCCAGCATCTCCTCGTAGATGTGTTGGGCAAAGCTTTCAGAGTCTGGAGATCCAATGCTCACTTCGAGTGCTAGCGTCACCTGCAGGAATTACACGTCACAACAAATCAATCACAAAGCGTTCCATGATTGACACAAATTGAGTGACGTGTTAATACTAATCACTGATTGTGCAAAATAAAAAGATAGGCAGCGAGTATGTTGTGATCGCTAGTAACATTGACTCACAAAGTCGGCCTGCGACTCCATTGTGACGTCTAGCAAGAGAGGAAGCAAGGCCTGGACCAGATCCTTCGAAAACTTCTCTTCTTGTGACCAGCTGAACAAAACAAGAATCGTGTACAGTTAGACATAAATCATCAACATCAGCTGCGCTTAACCTATTTTAGGTATTAATCTTTTCCAGCTTTACAAAACGTTGTCTTCTTTCAAGCACGTACCAATGAACTCAGGCACAAAAAAGGATGCTTCTCAATTTATGCATGTGAAAACTCGTTCTGCAAGGATGCGCAACACATGTTCCATTGCAGAAATGGTTTGACACTTTTTGATCTGAAGTGATTGAATCTGACAGAAGCAGAAAGGATGAAGATTTGGAGATATCAAAGTTAGGACGATAACGTTTTAGAGAATTACACTTGAAATTAAAGAAGAAGAAAAATATTTTCTATAAAAGTTTACCAACTCCCTGGTTCCACCAGTACATGATGATTAAGTGACTGCACACACAGTAATGCGGGTTCATTTTTCATATTCCTCTACCAAATAACTTGCATCCCGAGAGATGTAAAATCATTAATCTACAATCCAGGAATTAGGAGGCTCAGGAGGATTGTTTAGGAGGTTTATGGATCTTGTTTGCAAAAACTGAAACTTCCTCAAAACATCAAAGTCCCTGTAGTGAAAAGCTTTTATGAAATAAAAAAAAAACATCACAAATCTTAAATTTTTCTTTTTCTCACATAAAGCTTCATTTCACACAGCAACCCATCTAAAAGAAAGCCAATGTGATGATCGTATTTGTGTAAGTGGTGGCGCCACAAGAGAAACAAGTAATGGCACTCACAGGTAGACGTCGCGGGTGAAGCGAACGACGCATTGCAGGACCCGCTTCAGGCTTGGATTGACAGAGAATGTCGGATGAGCTGAAAAGCGAGAGCACGCTCATTTCTAAACTCTGCTCTCTGTCTTATAGCACAAAAACTGTTACAGTAGGCTCATTAATTAAAGGGCAACTCCGCTCAGTTCCGAAAAATTTAGGCTTACATGTGATTCCATTTCACAAAGCACTACTAAACAGCTCTACGTCTTCGAATTCGTGAAATGTGAAATATTATTTGTGTAATCTTAATTTAAACATCAGCTGATACCGAAACCGAAACTTCGGTTGCGTCAGGCAACATTGGCCTCGTGTTGTCAGAGTCATGGCCACGTCACGTCGAACCACGTGGTCTTGTGACGTTCGTGGGGGCGAGGAACAGGACACGCGACGCGGGCAGGTCGCTTCGGATGGCGTGGACGGTGATGGCCCGGGGGAGAGGGGGAAGGGGAGAAGACGAAAGAGGAGAGGGGGAGCGGAGAAACAGACCGATAAGCGCGCAGGGCAGCGCAAACTAGCGCATCCGCGTTACGGTGATCACGTGGACGCCCTTGAGCCAACACCGGGAGGAGAAACTCATGACGTCATCGTTCAATTTCGCTCTGAGAAGTAAAAACAAACAAAACGCGAGAATGACGTAGTCATGCCTTTGGCGTAGTGGTTCAACGTTGGCCGCTCCAACTCCGTCGCATTGACTGCGCTGACGATTGCGCCTCACGTCGCACGCTAGAGTTGGCAGATTTCGGCGACTTGGCTCATTTGAAAGTTTGCTGGCCAGTTTATGAAATATATAGACGGAGATAGATCGTAATATTTGACATGGGGTCTTCCTATATGATACTGAACAGGGCTGCATAGTTTTCTAAATATCGAAAATGAAGCGGAGTTGCCCTTTAAACAACAGGGAGCCACAAATTTTGTTTGAATTATCAGAAGTTTGAAATATCAGAAATTAATCTAAATATGATGCAAGATAAAAGAATTTTTTGCCATATGAATGGCTACACATACAAAGCAGATATTAACGATTTCCTCTACATAGGCTTAGTGATCATAAGCAGGTATGCCACACGTGAAACATTGTGAAATGTATGACATAAGTGTATTTATCTCTCAAAAATGTTGTTTATTGGGGACTGTAGCACATAACAAATAAAAACAAAATTAAGTTTGTTCATCAGGCCAGGAAGTTGTCTAAAGTGGACTATTAAGCGGGAACACGAGCGAGAAAGCGGGCACTGCTGCTGCGCTTTCATAGCAATTAACACGGATGCTGTGACGTGAACCTACCACATGCCGCCAAATCACAGCGTCCTCACAAGTTGTTATGGAAATTACCGCGTCGCCCCCGTTTTTATAGCTCGTCGTGTGCCCCGATCGAGTACCGTTAGTGTGCTTCATGACTGAGCACACGTTGGGTTGCGGAAGCAACACCGCAGCTTGCTTCTGTGTTGCCTCTCTGCAGTGCGCCGGTGCTCAGAGCTTCGGCACTGAGCGAGACTACAGTATACACATGTTACTCGCAGAAGAACGCACTTTGTTCCCGGTTATGAGGCAAAGTTGAGTGACATTCGCGAGAGTGCAAATTGCAGATCATGTTTCGCATAACGGGCATACCAGTATGAAAATGACGTAACTTCTTATCTCTTTGCGCGCGGTTGGCGCCATTCAAAGCCAAGCCTGATCGCAACAAAAAATGACCCCTCTGTCATGTTTTTTTTTTGTTGTTTGAATTATCAAGTTTGGAATGTCAGAGATTAATCTGAATGTGAACGCACCGCCAGGGGAACGGCCATATGAATGGCTACGCGTACAAGCAGATATTATCGCTTGTCCCCCACATAGGCTTAGTGATCACAAGCAGGTAGCACCCTCGTGTTTCTTTGCTGAAATGTATGACATGAAGTGTATTTACCCCCCAAAAATGTTGTGGGGGGACCTGTAGCACATAACAAATTTAAACAAATCAAGTTTGCTCATCAGGCCAGGGAAGCACGTCTTTGCTGGAGCTCGGCTAAACTGCGTAACCCTTGCGTCGCGCAGCAAAATCCAAACTGTGCTGTAGAAAAAACATTATGCTTTTTTAACAGTTGGATCTTTTTATTTTTGCGCACTGCGAGGCGTTTGTTCCACTACCTGCCCATGCATTCAGCGACTCCTGCACCAGGTTATAAAAATACCGTGCTCCGTTTCATTTCGCGCGCGTGCGAGGTAGGGGTCAAAATTTTGACGTCCGAAAGTTGGGGGTGCGTTTGCTACGGAGAGTGAAATACAAGCTCGCTTCGAGTGCCGCCTGGAGTGCGTTCATTACGCGAAAGTGCGTTCACTGTACGGGGCATGCGAGTAAATATCATTAATTACACGAAAACACAGTTTGAATTAAGCGGCTTACGAATACATTAAGAACATAACGGGATAGCCCAAATTTCAAAATTTGTTTGAATTAACCACGAGTATGAAATAACACAGTTTGAATTATCGCAAGCCTACCGTATAGGCTTCCATTTCTAGAGCCATATTTTCACTCAACAAACACTAAATGACAACAAAGTCAGAGGCAAAAGTGACGAAGCAATTGTGACGCTGCGATTTGTGCAATACAGTGACATGTCCACTGATGGAAGGAGGTTTGCTCGATGCACCTTACCTGACAAGGGTGCGAAGTGGGCAGCCTGAACAGCGGCAATGAAGCTCTCCGACGGCAGGCTGTCGTTTGCGAAGTCATTCCTCTGAAAAAGAGAAATTAAAAAGACTTTCAAAATATTGAAGACGAAAAAAATTTTAAAATATATGTTACTGCAGTCTCACATTTTCTTAGAAAAAACAAATGCGTTATGATACAAGAAATAAAATTTATGCTTAATGCATTCTATTACCTCCGTTAACAAACAAAAGCACCAGACAGCTTCATTACCTCAAAAAACAAAGTGCCATGTCATCATCACCTGTGACATAAGCACAAAAAGTGTGCAAAAAAACAAATTCCCGAGCTGCTGTTTTTTTTTTCTTTTTGAGAGAGAGAGAGAGATTAGCCTGATTTGTGTTCCTAAAATTTTCCTTATGTTTGTCGAGCAGAGCTGCTACGAGCCACGTTTCCGTAAAAATTCAGGCACGAAACTGTCAAATGAAGGCTAGAAAGCAGAGCGATTGCGACGCGCAACCAGAGGCATGACCTCCCTCCCCCTCCCTCTCTCCCTCCCTCCTCCTCCCTCCCTCCCTCCCTCCCCCTCCCCTCCCCCCAAATTCGTTCCCCAACACTAGGGTGCCTGGACTGCATCTCCGATTGGTGCCACGTCCTCATCTGTTGTCCCTCCATTTCAGTTGCAGTGCCGGCACGCAGCAACTGACCCAGTTGCAGACGTTGACCAGCACGGTCGCCCAGGAGTCGAGCATGGAGTCCAGGTGCGGGGGCAGGTAGGCCACGATGGTGGAGGCGGTGTCCATGACGGGAGCGCAGTGGCGGGAGCACATGCGCAGGACCACGTCCGTGGCACGCAGGCTCACCTCTGAGCGCCCCGTCGGAGACAGCTCCACCGCCTGGAGCAGCAGGCTCCACCTGCGCTCCACAGACGCCCAGAGTTGGGAGAGCAAAGGAGAGATTCTCGACATGGGGTGTAGATAGTGAAGGGCTCCAAAATTTAAAAACAAGCTGACAGTCATGGCGCCAAAGTTGAAAAACAAAAATACTAAAGCAATTAAATACGTACAAGCAATGCAAGGAGTTGGATGTGTTGGGATTTTATCCCCTTTCTGAAAGCTGGTTGTGAAGACAAGGTCCTAGTCTTTCTGGGAGACAAAAAGAAAAGATAGACTGCCCCCAGGGAATACAAATTTAAAAGTACCGTAAAGTTCTGAAAAAACGCCCACCCGATATGAAGAGATAAATGGTGAAAAACATGGGGTGGGCTACCTTTGGGGACGCTGCAGCAAAACTTTATAAAAAATTATTAATAAACACCCTGTCACCGGCTACAAACTACGTGACACGGGAACTGATACTGCAGAACGCGGACACCGCAGATTCAAGTTTCACGATCGCGATAAACATGCGGGAATTCGCTACAAACTCCTGTGTCACGGGAAAGGATACCCGCAGGTTGCGGACAAAGCAGATTCGCCTTTAGCGGTGCCAAGGACACGCGGAAACCCTTCGAGAACTCGCATCTAATGGGAACGAATACCGCAAATCGCGGGACGCAGCAGATTAAAGTTTTATGGCGCAATAAACACGCGGGAACCCGCTACAAACTTGCCTGTCATGAAAACCGATATCGCGCGCAGATTGCGGACAAAAATGCGGAAATCCGCTACAAACTCGTACGTTACGGGAATAAATACCGCAGATCACTAACGCAGCAGAATCGTATTTCACGATGCAATATAGTACACGTGGGACCAACTCGTGAGGAATCGAGATCGCGCGTGCAGATCGCAGACAAAAACACGGGAATCCGCTACAAACTTTATGTCACAGGAACGGATACCGCAGATTCACACTTCCACGGTGCAACATACTCGCGGGAACAACTCGCGTGTTACAGGAGCCAATATCGCGCATGCAGATCGTGGACAAAAACACGGGAGCCCGCTATGAACTTCCTTGTCAGACAACTGGTACAGCAAATTGCGCGGCTGATGTAACTCCCGTCGGACATTGCGTGACGTCTGACGTGAATCGGGGGTGGGCGATGTTTCGAATTTTTGTTACAGATATTTAGCCAGAAAAATAAGATGGGCAATCTTTCAAGGGCGGGCGTTCTCTCGTAACTTTACGGTATACAAACTAAAAGATGCCAAAAGATTTTTTGTCAAATGACAATTTTCCGAGCTTTCTTACGGAAATCTTTTTTGGGCAGTGGCTTAATATTCTTTCTCTCAATTTTTTTTTTTTATACAGTAGTGGTGTATTTTATTTGAACTTCGAAGCTGCAGCTTTAATGTCTACAGAGGTACTTTTCGGATGCCCAAACTCGAAAAGTCAGGTTTAATGTTTCACAAACATTTTTGCGAGTACAGTTGAACCTTTAGTCTTTACAATAACAGTTGGCAGTGACCAGGCTATTTTGAGTTCCCATTTACGGCGAGTTAGCGGGTGTGACTCGTTATCAGTTCTTCTGCTATAGCATGAGGCCTTGCTGCACCTCCTGAAATGAATAGGCTGGAATTAATAAACGATAACACAAACACAAAATCAGCAGCAGACAAAGCGGCACAAAACCTTCAGCGAGCGCCTCACCTGATGCAAGTGCTGTAGAGCTTGATGAGCTGGATGAGCGTCGGAAACAGCTCCCTGGACAGCTCTTTCACCTCACGTCCAGGGTTGTCGTTCTGGACAAAAACCACAAAGGATGTTGCATTTAAACTGTCTGAGAGGAGTACAAAATGTGCAGCCTTTCTGCACAAGTCTGATGGCCGATCTAAGAAGGGCTATAAGGAAACAGAGTTCAGCCCTAGCAAAAGACACAAGCTCCTTTTCGGTGAAACCTTTGGCAGCATCAAAAGGAACCATTAACTACTTGGCTTTTGAATAATACAGCCACAACAAAGCCAACACAATGAAGTAACTTTTGCAGCATTTTGCAGCACTTGTTAAAACATCCATAGAACTATGTGCTATAAACAATACAGGATCTTCCCTTCCCTCCCGTTTCTTATGTTCTACTCTCCTCCAATAGTTTGCAGTACCTTGATTACTCCCCTGGTGAATGAAATCTGTTTTGTATATATGATGTGCTTTATTACTTGTATTTGGCACCTACCCATGTTGTTGCTTTAGTCTTTCGTTTGTGTGTGGTTGTGTCTTGCACCCTAGTTTATTTTTTATTTTTTTTACAAACATGAGTTGTTTTTTTTGCATAGTAAAGGCACCATTTGCCGATTTTGAAGTCCCCATTTTTCCACATGTCTTCTGACTGGAGAGTGTACCGTATTTACACGATAGCAAGTCAACTTGATGGTATTTCAAATTCAAGGGTTTTCAAGGTCTAGCAAAAAATCCAGGGTTTTCAAGGCGTTGAAAGCCCAATTTTTTTAATTCAAGGGTTCTTAAGGGTTTAAGGACCTGTGCACACCCTGTACAGACTTACGGAAAGTATGGTACCATAAATAGGGGCGTGCGAATATTCGAGATTTTCAATAAGAATCGGCCATTTTTCTTACTCGATTTGTATTCAGTTCGAGAATTGCATACACGGAAATTTCCAAATACAATTCGGTTATGGCCGAATATTCAAGCGACGGACGAATATTCGAGCAGATAGCAAATAATCCGCGTGCGGGACCGGGACATGCGCTGAACATTCAGAGCTTCCTTAAAAGCAGTGTTTAGTCAACTAGAATTGCGGGTATTACAGCCATTTTTCTATAAACCCTCAACGTTTACATTATACATCCAACTACCATGTTTGCACGATTCTAACCTGCCCCCACTTCTCACGTGCAGGCAGATTTAGCTTCCAGATATTTAATAAGTAAATTGCTGCCGGTTCTACCGCGCAGGCAAAATAATGAAGGTTGAGCACAGACCCCATAGAACAGATTTCATGAAACGCACGCCAACACAAAAATAAATACCGTACGCTAGTCGCCGTTGTCGTAGTCCGAGGATGGTTCTTCGCTGTCCACAGAGGTAATCCTTGCTTTCGTCTAAAGTGTTTTAGGTGGCACGCTTATTGCGCTTGTACGAGTGCGCTATTATCGCCCCTTGGATGATCGTTTTCCAAACACTTCTGCAAGCTCGTTGGGTTGCTGGAATTGCGAGGCCACACGGTGCTGCTCCGTTGTGTTCTTTTCCCGCCAGCGTGATGGCCTCTCATTTAAATAAAGCAGTTAAATTTCTTCTGTTTTTCCATCTTAAAACGGCAGACACGAGTCAGTAGACGTGAGGGAATGCGCACTTCAGAAGAACGATATGTGTAAGCACGGTATGTATTAGCTCCCGACAAAGGAGCACTTTTCGTTTCGTTTTGCCAAGACTGCGTTTCGAGTCATTTTTCTAGCAACCTTATATTTTTTGCTCCAGGAGCAAGGGTATTTTCTGCTGCAGTAATGGTTGTCCCTGCGAAAAGGGACCACTTATGTACTGAACATGTGGAACAATAATTTTATTGCATAATACTTTGCAGTACAGTCGCCGACCAATTTTTCGGACGCCGATAATTCGGACTTGTTCGATATTTCGGACCTAAAGGAGGAACCGCGACTCACCCGATAAAAATAGTGCATATTCATGACCATTGTTTCGGACAGCTTCCAGACTGAAAGTTCAATTTTTCCGACAAAATTGTCGCGAGTGATCAGCGGGAAACACCACCGAGAAGCGGCCATTTTGGATTCTATGTTGGCTGCACATGGATTGGCTTGGTTTGGCAGCGCTACTTAAATACCGCTAAGTGCTACTGCTAGGTGACACTGTACGGCTTCTTTTTTTTTTCACCAGCTGTGCGTCATCATTATCATCATTGTTGTTTCCATTTTGCTTTGTTCATTGGCCATTGCAGTCATGGACTTGCGCCTTTCATCTCAATCTCGTCTCAATGAATCGTGTTTTCGAACTACGCTGGCTTGGACGTCATTGCCCCATCCATTCCTCCGCCGCCGCGATGTCTCGCTAGAAGCGCAGGAAGTACCCAACCATAACGCTAGAAAAGAAGGCAGCGATTCTCAAGCTAACAGAAAGTTGCCAAATGCAAATGGAGGCGTAACCTAAAAACAAGGCCACGCTGGCGTAACCTGAAGCGAGGCACAATTTACGGCTTTTTTAAGCCCACTTAGACATAATAAAGGAAAGTTTTTTAATCTGCTGAATTTTCGGACTGCTCTATTATTCGGACGTTTTTTCGGTCCCTGCGAAGCCCAAAAACTCGGTCGGCGACAGTAATTGCATTAGCAGCGGATATCCAACTTGCTGGCTAGTCAAGAACAATTTAAATTTTTTTCCTAAAAAAAAAAGGTCACTACCAGTTGTTTGTGTGACAACATTACAAGTTGCATTTTTACATGCTATCTAGACATGGGCAATATTGTACGTTCTTAAGGCTGAACTCCATGGAGCAAATTATACGACAAATAACTGACGAACGCCGTACTGACGGCACACTAGCTTGCGTGCGACATAGCACCCACTGTGCTAATGCCACGAGCAGAGCAAAAGCCGCTGGGCAAAAATTCGTTGATTTTTCAGCAGCATATTCGTTCCATGAGTCCAGTCTTTAATTTCGTCAATTTGTATAACTTATCAGTTGCATCTTTTGCCTGCTTCCATGTACAGTTGACAGGTGGTTACTAGTCAAGGTATAACAGCTGTGTTACCAGTTTCATTGTTTGTATGCTGCCTACTCAGGTACTTTCATTTATTTGAATTTGTTAACATCATTTTTGGTTCTCAAGGTAATAAAAAAAGCATTTGCATATTTCTTTTATTATTTCTTAATGGTACACTATATATTCAAAACATATTCGATATTCAAAGCTATTTTTTTCCAATATTTGTATTTAAATTCGATATTTGAAAATTTCAATATTTGCACACCTCTAATAATAGGTCGACTTCAGATTTCCAAAAAATCGAAAAATAGGTCAACAAACAATCATGTATATACGGTAGTATTCATAAAAAATCAGCAGAACCCATCCTTTGGGAATGATTATCTACGTTAATGCGAATAGCATCAAACGGTGCGGAGTTATGCGCGTTCGTCAGGTGGCCGGCACACTCTAGATACGCCAGCCCACTCTTGAGGCGATTCTAAATTTGTTGACACTTTCACAGCCCTGCGCACGATCTCCGCAGCCCAGCACGTGCGCTTGTGTCACTTAGGAAGGTGAGCAAAGCACGCGCCATACGCACAAACACTCAAAATGGTACCGACCAGACTTTCTGGCGTCTCAGCTATTCTCAACCAACGGTACTCTAAACGGTTGTTTATATCTTTACCCATAGGACGCGCTTACAGCGCTGTCACAGCTACCGGTGCGCGCGCGTTCCATGCACGAGGGCTCATTCCGCTCTCGTGAGGCTGAGCTACAGAGGTCTCCCGAGCGCGGGAGAGGGTGAGCTAGAGGGAGAGGGTGAGCGCGGGAGAGGGTGAGCTAGCCCTCGTGCATGGAACGCGCGCGCACCGGTAGCTGTGACAGCGCTGTAAGCGCGTCCTATGGTAAAGATATAAACAAATGTTTAGAGTGCGTGTGAATGACTGCCTTCATAGCTCTGTGGTTAGCGCGTCTGCCTGCTGATCAAAGGGTCAACGGTTCGAATCCCAGCCGGCGCCGGTCTTTTTAATGCGAATAGCATTCTTTGGATACTTCACGCACTTTTGACGTCTATGTATCTATCTATCTATCTATCTGGCTATCTAACCTCTTACGCCGCGGGTCGATAAATAAATAAAAAAGACCGGCGCCGGCTGGGATTCGAACCGTTGACCCTTTGATCAGCAGGCAGACGCGCTAACCACAGAGCTATGAAGGCAGTCATTCACCGCACTCTAAACATTTGTTTATATCTTTACCATAGGACGCGCTTTACAGCGCTGTCACAGCTACCGGTGCGCGCGTTCCATGCACGAGGCTAGCTCACCCTCTCCCGCGCTCACCCTCTCCCTCTAGCTCACCCTCTCCCGCGCTCGGGAGATGTAGCGGCTCGTAGCTCAGCCTCACGAGAGCGGAATGAGCCCTCGTGCATGGAACGCGCGCGCACCGGTAGCTGTGACAGCGCTGTAAGCGCGTCCTATGGTAAAGATATAAACAACCGTTTAGAGTACCGTTGGTTGAGACTAGCTGAGACGCCAGAAAGTCTGGTCGGTACCATTTTGAGTGTTTGTGCGTATGGCGCGTGCTTTGCTCGCCTTCCCAAGTGACACAAACGCACGTGCTGGGCTGCGGAGATCGTGCGCAGGGCTGTGAAAGTGTCAACAAATTTAGAATCGCCTCAAGAGTGGGCTGGCGTATCTAGAGTGTGCCGGCCACCTGACGAACGCGCATAACTCCGCACTGTTTGATGCTATTCGCATTAACGTAGATAATCATTCCCAAAGGATGGGTTCTGCTGATTTTTATTTATTTATCGACCCGCGGCGTAAGAGGTTAGATAGCCAGATAGATAGATAGATAGATAGATAGATACATAGACGAAAAGTGCGTGAAGTATCCAAAGAATGCTATTCGCATTAATATAAAATAAGAAAATTATGTGAAATTTTGTATGTGCCCAATTTAAGGAGGCAACAAACTCCAGACTCTCTTCTAGGCATCCCCAGCATCACTCTCTACGCTAAATGTCAAACAATCTAAAGTCTCTTAGTTTTACTTGCAGAAAAAAAAATCAGCAGAACCCATCCTTTGGGAATGATTATCTATGTTAATGCGAATAGCATCAAACGGTGCGGGAGTTATGCGCGTCCGTCAGGTGGCCGGCACACTCTCTAGATACGCCAGCCCACTCTTGAGGCGATTCTAAATTTGTTGACACTTTCACAGCCCTGCGCACGATCTCCGCAGCCCAGCACGTGCGTTTGTGTCACTTAGGAAGGCGAGCAAAGCCACGCGCCATCACGCACAAACACTCAAAATGGTACCGACCAGACTTTCTGGCGTCTCAGCTGGTCTCAACCAACGGTACTCTAAACGGTTGTTTATATCTTTACCATAGGACGCGCTTTACAGCGCTGTCACAGCTAGCCGGTGCGCGCGTGCTCCATGCAACGAGGCTCATTCCGCTCTCCGTGCAGGCTGAGCACGGCCGCGTACATCACCCTCTCCCGAGCGCGGAGAGAGTGAGCTAGCGGCTGTGCTCAGCCTCACGAGAGCGGAATGAGCCCGTGCATGGAACGCGCGCACCGGTAGCTGTGACAGCGCTGTAAAGCGCGTCCTATGGTAAAGACATAAACAACCGTTTAGAGTGCGTTGAATGACTGCCTTCATAGCTCTGTGGTTAGCGGCGTCTGCCTGCTGATCAAAGGGTCAACGGCTCGAATCCCAGCCGGCGCCGGTCTTTTTTTATTTATTTATCGACCCGCGGCGTAAGAGGTTAGATAAGATAGCGCAGATGGATACATAGACGAAAAGTGCGTGAAGTAGCCAAAGAATGCTATTCGCATTAAAAATAATGTCGTCCTAACATGACTGCACACCACAAACACAAACAAGGCTCGTAAAAGGAGCACAAAGAGACGAAGCGGCAAAAAGGGATGTGTTCTCACAGAGGGCTTGAATAGAAACTCGTCCAGGGAGACCTGCACCTTGGCGATGAGGGCCTCCATGACAAAGAGGTCCATCAGGCGAGGAAGCTCGTTCTGACGCACAGGTCTGTTCAGGTCGGATGGGCCTTGGGCCAGCTGGGAAGGATTTATTGATTGATTGATTGATCCTATTTTAATGGCACAATGACCCAGCTGGGAGGAACAAGACCAGCAAGCAATGTGCCACGAGGATAACTAACCGCAAAGCCAAGAGGTGGCTAAACTGCAACAGTTACCAGTACTACCACATGCCAATTGTGAGGGTACAAACGATGGCTCCAATTTAAAAGTTGAATACTGCAAGTGCACCGCAGATATCATCGGGCACTGTATTAATGCTGTCGACAGCTTCCTTTTCATTTCACTTTAACCGACAACATTTTTGGCCAAAGGGAGTTGCACTACATAAATAGTTCCTGCACGTAATCTCTTCCACATTTTCAACGGTAGCTAGAGTCTGTTTCATTAGTGTATGATGCCGTCAAAGCCAAGGGTGTGAGCGCACAAAATTCACCTTGTCTCACTTACACGAGAGCGTGTGCAGACAAAGAGCAAGACCAAGCCACACGCCCGCACCAGCAGCTTTGACAGCGTTGTTGTACAAGGTTCCGCAAGAGAAGCAGGAAACCAGGCATGTACCTGCTTACTGGCCAGCTGCTTGAAGACCCTGATGTCGAAGAGGAGCTGACAGGCGTTGGCGGTGACCAGGTGCAGGGTCGACTCCGCCTTCTGAACGATCAGGCCCTGCCTCACCAGGGACTCCTAAAGAGAAAGCGGGACAGAACCGTCGGACGACCGCCTTTCGCAAACTCCGCATGTCATCGCTTCGTCTCTCCCAGAGAGGCGCACCTGGATCCAGCCGAGGAAGTTCTTGTGGCCGAAGCGGGACGCCCACACAATGGCGTGGAGCACCTGGGGCAGGTCGAGCGCGGCGTTGCCCGTCGACAGGGCCCCAGACAGCTGGACCGAGGGCGGTAGGCTCAGCAGAAGCCGCCACACCACCCCGAAGCAGTACTGCACCGCCGCCGTGCCCTGCACACACACAAGCAACGGACCATGGAGGTAGGAAGCTTCTGGAGGAGACAAGACGCCGCCAGAGGTGAAGCCAGAAGTGTGGAGGGTCGCCCTCAACGACGACCGACACCAAGAGACGCTACTGGACAAAACGAGTCAGCTCTTCTTTTCGTCCAATAGTGTCTCTCGATTTTTGGTCGTCATTGGGGGCATGTCCCTCAACACTTCTGGCTTTACCTTTAGTGTCTTCCCTTTAATGTGGAGAATACGAGAGGGCATGTCTGCCACTCGCATAAAATCATTCTGCCTCGTTTAGGTCAATGCGCCGTTTACGAACGAACCGGCATTCGCCCACGCCAGGTGCAAGCAGCGTGCACGTCTCACGCACGTTCCGTGTTCCCACAACTCCACCACTGCGGTGGCGTGGCATCAGAGCCTCGGATTGGTGTACACTTGGGTGTCGTTACACCCAGAACGCAGGTATCACAGTCGTGATTTGTGAATTCCCTTTCGGGTACCAGCAACGTAGCCGGTACCCCGGGCACCGTGCGCGTATCTTGGCGCACTCACCAGGTATGAAAGCTTGCCGCCCTCGGGGGCGCTCCACCCCGTCACACTGAGCTCCCACCCAGAGCAGCGACAGGATGGCCCCGTACAGGTCGGAATAGTTGAGGGCGTCCTGCGAGGCCAGCAGGAAGCTGCACGCCTGGAAGGAGAGCGTGCCGTTCGGGTGTTGGGGGCTGCGAGATGAAGGCGCTCCGGACCACTTACAAATCCATCCAGCTTTGGGACGTCCTGTGTTCCAGACTCCACAATCATCAGATGGTAGAACTTGGGCCTGATGTGGACACCTGGAGTTTGTTGCAACAAGGGTAGAAACGCGAGGTGCTCACATTAAAGGGGAGCTGAAACACTCCAGCGTAGTTTTATCCCGTGAATCCTAATATCATGTTTGTTTTCCCAAAGATGTAATAAACGCGAGAAAACACAAAAAAAAACCCAACCAGTCGTGACGTTATAAGAGGATCTTTCGGTTGCTAAGCCGCATGTGCAATTGCAAGCTTGCCAAGTATTGTATTTACTCGAATACAAGTCGACCACAAATATAAATCAATGCCTTTATGCTACACTCACCAAAAATATGAAAAAAAAAAAAATTCAAGTAAAATGAAAATAAAAAATAAGTCACCTTTCATTTATTTTTTAATGAACAGAAGAAAGTTTGGGCAAAAGAAAGAAACAATCCTTTATCTACAGCACTCTCAGCTAAATCACAGCGCGATGCCAAAAGCCTAATCTTTGTCAGCACTTCCAGACAAGTCACCGTCGTCAGAAGCTTCGTCAGCTTCGTCCACATCCTCACAAATTCGCAACAAAACCTCACTGACACCGTTGCAAAATGGAAACAACAAGAAACAAAAGAAGGTGGAGACCAGCGAAGAGACAAAAGACTGCGAGCCCTCGTGAGCAATACGAAGTGAAAGTAACCTCAACCTCCCCATTTTGTTTTGCTGCGCGGCTGGGAGAGGGAGAGGGGACGAGGAGGGGCAACGCAGTGGGGCAAGGTCCGTGGTGGTGTGTGCGTGCAGTGGAACCCGACGCCCGAGGGATGCCGCGAGCAGTGTAACCCCAGCTGCTGCTGTTTTGGTTA
Organism: Ixodes ricinus; assembly: GCA_037355805.1. NCBI lineage: Eukaryota > Metazoa > Arthropoda > Arachnida > Ixodida > Ixodidae > Ixodes > Ixodes ricinus. The sequence continues at coordinate 100,259 of JAZHYW010015738.1, forward strand.
TTTTAGTGCACCAAGATTTCTGAAACAAAAGCAGTAGGGTGCTACTGCGAGAAAACTTGTCAGTTCTCCGTTCACGTCGCAGTCTCTCGCAGTCTCGGTGTCTCAGTGATTGGATAGCTCCGTGCACTCCGAAGGGTCCCAAAATCTGGTCACGAATGTCGGTCTAAATTTTCTGGTCACGATTATAAGTCGAGCCTTAACTTTTGACAACATTTCCAAGAAAAAAAAAAAATTGCAGTGGTTTAGTTTGGCTACGCTCAGGATATACGTAGCGTGAGCTTATGCGCACAAAATGAGAGGCGCTATCAAGCGGCTCCGGTGCAGCACCGGACTTGGCTACTGCGCAACGAGGCTGACAGCTGGGCACGTGGCGGCGCCAGTGCTACTGTCGCGGCTATGACGTCACTCCTCTGAAATGCACAGACCGGCAAGGCGCGCGCGGTGGCGGCGGAGCAGCGCAGCGGCAGCGGCTCCGGCGCGCCAGCTGTGCACCGTGTGACGTCACTGCTCTTCGCGCTTGCGCAGTACGGAGCACGGCTCATTATGCGAGCCACGCGAAACTGCTCAACCTCGGCCAGTGTAGCTCACGCTACAAAAAGGTTGATTAATATTCTAATTAATATGGTATATTCCCCGCACTGGCACCGGTCGTGATGTCCTTTTCTTCCCCTTTTAAAAATATCAAGAGTGAGCGCGCATAGCTTTGATAGGCGCTGAAGATGTGCGAGAGTGAAGATTGCAAAAGCTCCTTTTGTGACGTCATGCTCCGCGGTACTTTAAGAACAATTTTCTGCAGCCTCGATGCACCAAACCAAAAATAATTTCGGTAATCAAGATCCTGGAGGTCAAATGCAGACGATTTAAGTGTGCTACCTCAAATACAAAACTGCTTCAGCTTCCCTTTAAACAATTCTCCTCAGTTTTAATACAGAATTGCAGTATGATGGAAGCCAACTCATATTGTAGCGTTAGCTACACTGGCCGAGGTTGAGCAGTTTCGCATGGCTCTCATAATGAGCCGTACTCCGTGTTGCGCAAGCGCGAGGAGCAGTGACGTCACACGGCGCACAGCTGGCGGGGCGGAGCCGCCGTCGCCGCGGGCTCCGCTGCCACCGCGCGCGCCTCGCCAATCTGCGCAAGCGCGAGGAGCAGTGACGTCACACGGCGCACAGCTGGCGTGCCGGAGCCGCCGCCGCCGCGGGCTCTATCGTTACCGCGCGCGCCTCGCCGGTCTTCGCATTCCAGAGGAGTGAAGTCATAGCCGCGGCAGACGCACTGGCGCCGCCGCTTGCCCAGCCGTGTGCCTCCGTTGCGCAGTAGCCAAGTCTGACGCTGCACCCGAGCTGCTTGATAGCGCCTCTCATTTTGTGCGCATAAGCTCACGCTACGTATATCCTGGCATAGCCGAGCTAAGCCACCACAATTTTTTTTCGCATTTGTGCGCACGGCATGGCACAGATTAGAGAAGGTGGAATAAATTGAGAGGGTAGAGTTGCCCTTTCCACATTTGTGGAAAGGGCAACTCTTTATGTGCTCCATTGGCCAATTCTGCTACTACGTGTCTTCGTAAAAATCTTCTCGACACTACATATATAAAGTGCAAACGACAGACCAGGACATAGAAAAAGAAAAGTAAGTGCTATACGCACAACCGGAATTTTAATTCTAAAAAAATTTAAGGAAGAAAGAAGTGGGAGAATTTGTACTGAAGACAAAAGGGAGACATTATATATTTATAGTACGTTGAACCAACTAGCCCACCTTAATATTTTAGTACATTTTTCTCCCGACACTTTTCAGGCATTCAGTGACTGCCTGGAAGACTCCCAGATTTCAAACACAAGTGCGGTCACATCTATCTCGTACATAACTCTCCAGCGTCAACCGGTCACATCTATCTCGTACATAGCTTTCGGCGTCAACCGGCCACAGGTCCCGAATCCTCACCTTGCATCATGTCGGCAAGGACGTTCTTCAAGAAGTTGTCCTCAACCTCTTTGCAAGGGAAGAAGAGCTTTCCATGCTGTTTGGTGTTCTCGGAATCGGGGTTGACTGTAGAGGCTCCGTGAATGGTGAACAGATTGGCTTGAACCTATAAAAAAATTAAACACCTGCTCTAGTTTCTTAATTGTAGGGCCCTTCCACTTCACGTGAAGATGGAGGACCAGCGAAGCTGCTATCATTACGATGTCTAGGACGACACCTGGAGGATGACATCTAGGACGACCTTGAGAACCGTCCTCTAGGTGTCATTTTAGATGCCGTCCTCGAGGTCGTGCTAGACGTCATCCTCTAGGACGACCTTGGGGACGACACCTAGAGGACGACGTCTAGGCTGACCTCAAGGAAGGCCTCGAGGACAACTTCTAGGACGATCTCAAAGATGACTTTTAGGACGACCTCCAAGAACGACATCTAGGACGACCTCGAGGACGACGCCTAGAGGACGACGCCTAGGACGACCTCTCGGACAACTTCTAGGAGGACCTCAAAGACGATGCCTAGAGATAACAAGCGATCAGGACCTCACTATCTAATAATGCCAAGGAAGGCTGACTCACGCTGGTTGCCCCCTCTTTTTGGTTTTTATTTATTCCTACTTGACCCCTCTTTTTGTTTTTATTTATTCATACTTGCCACAACCAATGGGGAGATTTCTGTCGACATGTGAGGACGCATTTTTCCCAGACTCTAGCATATAACAGCTTCGCTGTTATATATATGAAATTACTGTCGGTCACTAGCTCCGTTTGCAGGCGACTTGACCGACTTGACGTGTGTCCTACATCACGCCTACACAGGCACACTTTGCTGCCACCAAATGGTTCTTTGGCAAAGAAAATGCCAATGACGCCCTTAGATATGTTTGCAACTTGCAGGGCATGCTTACTAAAGAGTACCAACTGAAACAAGTAAAAATCATGGTGTAATACATCAAAAAAAACACGGACAAAAACAAAGGAAGAACTGGACAGGACGAGGCGTATCTGGCATAAAAATCACACAGATTTCGTGTGGTTAGGAAGCGCTTTTCCAATCTGAACTATGCATCGGTAAAAGCGTTTTGCCTTCCCCAACTTTGATTTGCCGAGAGTCAAAGGTACCATGAGTACAATGACTGAACACCTTCTAAAGCGATAGCTTTATAAGCGACACTTTGCAGGGATTTCGGTGTTGGCGTTTGACGCTGTCTGTCGTTGCAGCGGAGATGGAAAAACTCTTATCTCCCCTTGTGGCACAAGGAGAAAGTCTAGTGTTCCCATTGGCCGAGCACACCGTGGCTGCGACGCAGCGAAGAGGGAACATTATCCATCCCCTCTCTGGTCATCGCCGAACGCTGCCGCTCGACAACACCAAAGAAACCTGCGCCTTCGCTCACGTCTACACTGTCGCAGACTCTTCCTACATAAAACTGAAAGATGTTACACCCGCTTGCCTTTACCAGACTCTTCCCTAACGGCGCAGCCGCATGAGGCCGTACTGTGTCCCAAGAGTAAGCGCAGAGAGAGCGGCTCAGTTTATGACTGGCTTTCGCGGCCCCCGTGGGCAAACACCTTTGATGTGGCCAACCCGCAACAGACGTTTCCCTGATTTTATGCTTCGCCGATTCTGTGCTCCATGCCACAACGTCCCACTCATTGTAACCGGCGACTCCCAACGTCGACCTCGACGGCCGCAAGGATGAGTATTTCCCCAGCCTCGTCGCGGCGGAATGGGGCCTCTGCGCGGCATTTGGCGTCGGCGCACCGACGACGCGCACCGGCACCACCATCGACCTTGTGCTTACAAAGAACATTGACGCATGCATCCCGTATCTCACCTTGTCCATCTGCTTTACTGATCGCAAAGCGCTCGAGGCAGTCGTTGGTGGCATCCACGACGCCAATCACGGCGGCAATGTGCATTAAGCGACTTTGCACCTCAGTCCTTATGTATGTGACGATACTGTTTTGTCCGCGTTGCACTAACGTGCTACGGCTGTCGACTTTACTTCCGCATGTTGTGGGCGAAAAAGTGTGCCTTTTCGAACTGGCTTCAAGTATGAAAAATGCTTCTCAGAGATATCCACAGTCTGAGAACAACATCCACAGTAAAAGCTCTGGCGTAGAGGCAAGTACCTCCGCTACTTCCAGAAGTCTCTTCAATTCTTATCGGTTTTCCCATGGCCAGGTAAAGTTACGAGACAAGCGAGCAAGGCTCACCTGGTCCACCAGCGAGAGCAGGAGCGTCGTACAGGTTCTTTATCAGGTACTCGAAGATGTGCAGTAGCCTCGCGGCGTAGATGATCTGGATGTCCTTGAGTGGACTGAAAGAACAGACAGCCACTTTCAAACGACCAGCTAGAGCGAATCGCTCGCGTGAAACTACCATTACGACGGTTTCGAGAAAGCTTGACTATCCTACGGAAAGCTTTCTACAGCCTTGATAGGTTAGTTCAAGAGGGCACCCTCCCCCTCCTTGTACTACCGCATTTACTCGCACAATGAACGCACTCGCATAATAAACGCACCCCCAAGTCGGCTTTCAAAATTTCGCCTTTTTTTTCACTCGCGTATTAAACGCACCCCCAACTCGGACGTCAAATTTTGACGCCCTCTCCCCACGCGCGCGAAATGAACGCACTTTTTCATCCTGGTGCAGGGAGGTCGCGAATGCGTGGACAGCGTGAGCCAACAAAACGCCTTGCAAAGGCGTTAAAAAATAAAAAAGATCCAACGGAAGCAAGAAAAAAACATGAAGAGGAGCTGTCTTTTTCTTTTTTGCACAGCGCAGTCTGGATTTTAAGTCGCGCACCGCGTGCAGAAAGATAAGAAGAGAAGCGGGAGAAGCCCTTGCCTAAGCAAAGCGAAACAAAACAGCTTGCGAAAGGCGGCAAAAAAAAAAAAAAATTACGGAACCAAGAGAAAAAGAAAAATCAGCAGAACCCATCCTTTGGGGAATGATTATCTACGTTAATGCGAATAGCATCAAACGGTGCGGAGTTATGCGCGTTCGTCAGGTGGCCGGCACACTCTAGATACGCCAGCCCACTCTTGAGGCGATTCTAAATTTGTTGACACTATCACAGCCCTGCGCACGATCTCCGCAGCCCAGCACGTGCGTTTGTGTCACTTAGGAAGGCAGGAGCAAAGCACGCGCCATACGCACAAACACTCAAAATGGTACCGACCAGACTTACTGGCGTCTCAGGTAGTCTCAACCAGCGGTACGTAGCGCGCATATCATAGGCGGTTTCAAAGGCCAGCGCGAAATTTGCGGTTGTCCTAGACAGAATCCAGCTTCAGTGTCGAGAGCGCACTGAGGCAGACGTATGTCGTCGAGGCATGCGGCGTTGAACAGCCGCCTAAAATCCGGCCGTCACGAGCGCGAGATGAGCCAGGTCAGCGATCGTCAGTGCTGCCTGGCGCGACGCCGCAAAGATGCCGGCCGCCTTAAAGAAAAGTAATTTTGGTGCGGAAGACACCGCAACGTGGCTACGGCAGCGTGCGCCAAAGTGAAGGCATCTAGCGGAGACGATCAGACGACCCGCCGTGAACGGACAGAGACAGAAGATCATAGAGCGAAAGTGGCGGTCGCCGAGGCGAGCACAAGTCCGGCGATTTGAACCAGAGAAGCGCGTGAGGACGTCTGCAAGACATCGAGCTGCTAGCGAGAAGGTGCCGACGAGCGGTTTTAGCGAGGCTGAGTTCTGTACATTGCGTTGCTGGCTATAAGCCTGCGGCTATGGTGGCGCACAGCCCGTGGTTCTCAAGACGAGTTCTAAATGTGCATGACATCTTCCATAAAGAGCGACCGCCTTGCGCATGCATCGTGCCAGTGAGTCCATGCAGCAGCGGTGATTAGATTCACTGACGCAAGGATTCGCTAGTCAAAGGTTCCATGGGCGCATGCATACGCGATTCATGCTCACTGGCAAGATTAGTCTCGACCTTGCGGAAAGACTTTCTATTCGCCGTTCAATAGCTCGTAATATATGCGGTTCGTACTAATGGGCTGTACGGCACTCAAGCGGATCGTTTAACTTTCCGAGAACGCCTTACAGGCTGCACAACTGATCGCTCGCTCGGTTCCATCACGAGCTATTCCACTCCGGAGGCTGACGCACGGCAGCTGCATCACCCTCTCCCGAGCGCGGAGAGGGTGAGCTAGCAACTGTTGCTCAGCCTGCACGAGAGCGGAATAACCCTGCATGCCGTGCATTCCGTCCGTGACAGCGCTGTGCGCCGCGTCCTATAGTAGATATAAACAACCGTTTAAATGCGTTGAATGACTGCCTTCATAGCTCTGTGGTTAGCGCGTCTGCCTGCGTGATCAAAGGTCAGCGGTTCGAATCAGACGACGCGGTCTTTTATTTATTTATCGACCCGCGGTGTAAGAGGTTAGATAGCCAGATAGATAGATACATAGACGAAAAGTGCGTGAGTAACAAAAAATGCTATTGGACGCAATTAAAAAACACAGAGGAGCATTTTTTTGTTGTTGTTGTTTTTCGCATCACAGTTTGGTTTCAGAATCGCGCGCCGCACACAAAGGGATAAAGAAGTTACATCGATTTTTCGGGATAAAGGTCCGTTCATTATGCGAGTAAATACGGACGCAAAAATTTTACTTCGCATAATGAACGCCAACACCCCCGCCCCCCCCCCCCACTTTGCATCGATTTTTTCGGAAAAAAAGTGTGTTCATTCTGCAAGTAAATACGGTATTGGGCGTTTTAAATGACGAGGACGGTTCTATTCGGGTCTTGGAACTGAAGAGCGAACGTGCACCGCCTAACAGACTTGTACTACGTCATTCCAAAGACTAAGAACAAAGGCCGTTACCTCTGCGCCACCGGAGCGACGTTGATGATTGTCCGTGCAACGCTCAACAGCACCACCTTCTTCTGCATCAGCTGCAGGTTGTGGAAGAGGAAGAGTAGCAGCTGCGCATGCTCCACATTCATGTCTGCAAGAAGCAAAACGCAGACTGAGACATCGTCGATGAAGGGCACTGCCGATTGCACTTCACGTTTCACTGAAACTCTACTGTATCAAGCGGTTCCGGAACAGTTTTTGAGAACTCTGAAAATTAGAAAAAACTGGGTTTCTGAGCGTAACAATGCAACTAAAGTTTTGTTTGTCATAAAAGCATTGCGTGGCGGCACTCTTCAACTTCTGCTAATCTCGTTATCATTTTAAAAAATCTTTGTGGCATCAAATTTAGCAACAAAAATTAGAAAGGTATGTCTTGAATTACCACATCAAGAATCCTCCTGAATAGACACATTTAGCACACTCTTCTGCTTTGCTTTTACTTGTTAGGGTGGCCATTGCTTGCCGACCAGCGGAAGTATGTGAGATTGTCCTCGTTTTACAACATATTCAATGGCCGAAATGGCATTCATAAGGTACCAGTACATAAAAGATCCAACTTGTGTGTTTCCCCATACCGATCATCATCTAAAAGTCAGCGAGTACAGGAGCAGAATAAATATATCTAAATATGCATTTTTTCCGAGAACTGCAAACGAATGGAAGAGCCACCAGATGAAATTGTCTCCTCACCAGCTTCATCTTTTTTTTTTCAGTTCTGCAGAGCTTCTTGTTTGGCTAAGTGTCAATTTTTGAATTTGATTGCTGGTGTGCTTGCCGGTTTGTTTGTTTTTATTTTGTTGCAAAATTCCTATTATGTCATTATTTTGATACCTGATGTCATTAAAACTTTTTCTGAATCGCACGCATATCTTCTATGTATAACTTAATATTTTATGGGTTTTTTTTGTTTTTTTTTGTATTGCCTTCTCCCCTACAATAATGCCCTGGTAAGGGCGATGTAGGTAACTGTATAAATAAAAAATGTACATCAGGGTGGTGAATGCAAAGTTGCTTGAAAGACAAAAGGGCAATAGACCGATTTCACCTAGCTGTTATATCACAACACCGCTGCAGGCATGCATCGTGGAAACTCTAGTCCTTCTGCACGCGCTGCGAGTCTTCGTGCGAGACTGCAAGAGCAGAGCATAAGACGGCACGAGAGGTCTCGTGCAGTGTCACCTGCCAACTGTGGACTAAAGCTGTGGCAGCATCATGCGTGCATGAAACACCTAGCGAGATCAGTCTGTTGGGCCAGTGGCTTCATCCTTCGTTTTGAAAAACAAGATGGCTCAAACAGGAACGGCGGGTTTACCTTCGCTGTCGTCATTGTGGGACGAAAGAATGGCCTTCTGCATCGTGTTGAGGACAAGGCGGAAGATGAGGACGCACGCGCTGTCGTTCTCGCTTCGCAGGTCGTCTTTGTCTTTTTGTTGCCTCAACAGCAGCACCTGTAGGTACAACATAAAAATGCTAATGTCAGTGGATGAGAGACTGAGAAATAACTTGTTTCTGCAAAGAGCCATTGCTTGCAAGTAGAAATAAATGGTTAAGGACAAGGCCATGGGTCTTATTGAGTTGGTGCTGCCAGGAAAACAAACTCCCTACCCTGACAATCCTCACCAGGGACAATGATGCATGTGATGCTTCCTGTAAGTTCAAAGTTCTAAGAGCACAAATGATAAGACATATTTTTAAAAAATGTTAGATAAAAAAATATAACAGCAGACGTTTCAGTGAAACTTTCTCAACCCAATGGTAGTCACCCCTCCAAAGGCAGGTTTGTAAATCTGTTAATTTTTACAAAACTGGGGTCTGTAGGTGGAATGTAGCTTACAAATGGTAAGGTAAAATTGATGGCAAATTGCTACGCAAATGTGCTGCATACATGAACCGTTCTAGCATCACAAACATTTAGCGATACTCAGAGTTGCCAGACGTTTACACTCACGTCGCTCTTCATCAGTTAGTTTAACACGTACCATGTGTACACTCGATAGTTGTTCCTAGAATGAAGTGATACTACTGCTGATCGGGCTGATAAACCTGGCTGATCTTCCAGAGCCGTCAATACTCTCGAGCTCCTCTCCCTTAGCGCACACAAGTGGTCGAGCTCCTCCTCTCCTAACCCTCTGGTCACATGACCTTCCCATTAACCAATCAGCGTCGAGCACCTCACTCCTGCTCTCCCACCCGTCAACCAATCAGTGTCGAGCCTTGTGGCACGCTTTTATCTGGGCTTCACTTTTATCTGGAGTTCATGAAATGCCGAACACCTAGCCAAAGAATGTTTCACATTACTATGAAAACAAGACTACCTGCTCTTATGGCACTAGGTGTTGTGACACGGCCCCATTTTACCTCCACGTCTATCTTTCCACTGGTAATGTGGAGATGGTGAACATAGAAACTTCCAAGTCGAGTGCACGTGCCTGAGCAAGTATGGACAGGGTACGCCAGTAGATCTGCAGGGGCCATTCCTTCTGGACCCACGGGTTGATGTTTAGGTGGGTCAAAAGCCCATCCTGGAGAACAAAGAAAAGTACATCGGTGGCTGTAAGCAAACATGTTTTGTTTGAATAAATGCTTCGAGGCATGAAGCATGTAAAATGGGTCCCAGGACTTACCTGGTAGACGTCGTCCAGCAGACCCGTTGCCAGGATGTTGTGGACAAAACGTGCCAGTGCCCTGGAGAAATCTTCATAGAGCTGCCCCAATGTGGCCCCAAACAGGATGCTGATGGTACCTACGAGTCGCAAGAGAAACCCCGAGCAACTTGACCTGGTTCATCATTCACCCATATCCACATCGGCTGCAACAGACCACGCCACGAGTATCGTATTGTCGAAAAAACGAAGGGATAACTGCTTATTCAATTACAATCCGAGCTATCGAGGGAACAGACCGCATTTTCAAGACTCGTTGCCTCCCCTGTTGCTCGAATCGTCCGAGCCCAAGTAGCAAAATTTTGTGAGAGTGTTTAGGAGTTTTTCCCCCTTAGGTGTTGTACAAAAGGAGAACATCAGACACGAAAACAGGGGTGGACTATCTTTCTCGATAGGGCGTTTCGAACCGTAGTACGAGCTTGAGCGCAACAATGCCCCGCCAATGGTGGAAAGCTTCGATTCGTAAGAGCCTTCGTAAAGTCAAAGTCAGGACAAGAATCAGGAGTCCCGTTTAATTTTCCAATCCTAAAATAAAGATTAAAAATAAATGCACGAGAATAAAGGGCCTTTTCATACGATCCAGTCCTGCTATAGGGTGCTGCCCCAAACCCTGCGGGAGCACAAAACATAAAACTGAAGTCTTTCTCGTAGACGAGATGAAAACAAGAGAGATCAGGAACAAGCCCGATCTCAATAACAAAAAAGTCTGCAACTAGGACAGGAACTTTGGATAGGGGTCTGTTAGCCATGAGGGCGACTGCAAAGCGCTCAAAAACACATTTGGATTTAGGTATGCCTCGCGATGCAAGCGCCACAAAGACACGCCAAGTGAAATCACCTGTCTCACTTTTGCACGTCTCACGATCCAAGTCCTTGATGATCCCGGCCAGGATGACCATCTGAGGGGTGGCAATGCTTGACCTGGCCACAAAACACGGGTCATAAGGGGGGATACTACTTGGGAATGTCAACTTTTGAACCGATCATTCAATCGGCGTGATATTTGCAGGCGGTGTTTATAGCCATTTATAAGGAGGGCATGCAAAGTTTCAGCCCTGTGAACCAATTTGATGAGGTACTATACCCCCAGAACAAAGCTTTGCATGGAATCTGTTCAATGAATCTATCGTTGAGAAATGGTGTTGATAACCACACATATTTCTGGTGAAATGCACACCGAAATACCTGTTGCCGGTTGCTATGAAAAGAAATTTCACAAAGATGTGCATTTACCAAGTTTTGCAAATTACAATTTTTCATAATAAAGAAACATGAAAATGCAAGACCTAAATATACATAGTAACCGGCTCCATAAAATTTCGGCATATAAGCCGCAAATATTAAGTCTCTCAATAATTTCATGCTGAAACGATAGTTTCATTAAGGTGGGATTTGCTGCCAAAAAGCTGAACTGAGAAAAACACTTTCAAAGAGCTTGAACCGAACCTGTTTTCTTTAGCATCGGTGGACCGAAAATAATTTCCAGAAAATAACTATGCTGTGTAAACAAATGAAACTTTCTGTGAATACTCGCTAGGCTAGATGACGGTGGATATAAATAAAGCATTTTTCTAAATAAACTTTTTTTGTAGAAATGTTTTTTTTCCTAGGTACTTATGCAAACACAAAAATCCTTCAGTTGTCTTGTAGTGACGCAAAACTGAGGGACATTCCACTGCTCTCATACAGACCGTCTCAGCATTTCTGTGCAGCATTGCAGTGCAAGCTTGTGCAAACAAAGTGTTCAGCGGTGTAGCACTCTTGTGCCTTTCTCTTTGAGACAGTGTGGCACACAACTTGCGAGACAAGGTACAAATTTTGGCGCATCATGAACCGTATGAATATGAGTGCTGTCAAAGGTGCAGCATGCAACCTGATTTTATTCCTAACGTGCATGTTGGTAAAGTATGCTAGATAACAGAAGGAATAAAACGTAGGGAGGACGAAAAACAGACAAGTACATTCTTTCGTCTGTGTTTTGCCCTATGTTTTATTCTTTCTGTAATCTACAATTTGATTTTGTGTCCAGTCAATTTCCAATTTTTTACTTATTTATATATTAATCTTGCCGAGGGTGCACACGTACACGAGACACCACCAAACGTTCTCGACGAGCCCGGTCGGAGCCAACTACCAACAAAAGGCTGTCGTACTACGTGAACCTCATAAATGATGGTGTAGAATTTCAGATTGCATTTCGTCATACGGAAGACAGACGAGATCATTTTGAGTCTAAACTAGCTGCGCAATATATTTTTAGAGTACGAAAGATACCCTCTACCATCCGACACACTTTGGAGGTTTTTACAGCACAGTTGACTCTCATTAATTCAAAATCTCTTAATTCAGACTTGCGGATAATTCAAACTAACGTGCAGGTCCCATCCTATGCGTCTCTATGGGAAGAAACTCCTGATAATTCAAACTTTGCTTTATTCAAACAAATTTTCGGCCCCCCTCGAGTTTGAATTAATGAGAGTCGACTGTACTCAGAACCACCTGCCTCAACAATGACAAAAATTTCTCACAACTCTAATAAATCTTATACCGTATTTACTCGCACAATGAACGCACTCGCGTAATGAACGCACCCCCCAGAGTCGGCTCTCAAGATTTAGACTTTTTTTTTTCACTCGCGTAATAAACGCACCCCCAACTCGGATGTCAAGATTTTGACCCCCCCCCCCCCCTCCGCGCGAAGTGAACTCACTTTTCTATCCTGGTGCAGTGAGGTCGCGGATGCATGGGCAGCGTGAGCAAAACAAAACGCAAAACAAAAAAAAAGGGTTTTTTAATGCGAATAGCATTCTTTGGATACTTCACGCACTTTTCGTCTATGTATCTATCTATCTATCTATCTATATATCTATCTGGCTATCTAACCTCTTACGCCGCGGGTCGATAAATAAATAAAAAGACCGGCGCCGGCTGGGATTCGAACCGCTGACCCTTTGATCAGCAGGCGGACGCGCTAACCACAGAGCTATGAAGGCAGTCATTCACCGTACTCTAAACATTTGTTTATATCTTTACCATGAGGACGCGCTTTGCAGCGCTGTCACAGCTACCGGTGCGCGCGCGTTCCATGCACGAGGGCTAGCTCACCCTCTCCCGCGCTCACCCTCTCCCTCTAGCTCACCCTCTCCTGCGCTCGGGAGACCTCTAGCTCAGCCTCACGAGAGCGGAATGAGCCCTCGTGCATGGAACGCGCGCGCACCGGTAGCTGTGACAGCGCTGTAAGCGCGTCCTATGGTAAAGATATAAACAACCGTTTAGAGTACCGTTGGTTGAGACTAGCTGAGACGCCAGAAAGTCTGGTCGGTACCATTTTGAGTGTTTGTGCGTATGGCGCGTGCTTTGCTCGCCTTCCTAAGTGACACAAACGCACGTGCTGGGCTGCGGAGATCGTGCGCAGGGCTGTGAAAGTGTCAACAAATTTAGAATCGCCTCAAGAGTGGGCTGGCGTATCTAGAGTGTGCCGGCCACCTGACGAACGCGCAAAACTCCGCACCGTTTGATGCTATTCGCATTAACGTAGATAATCATTCCCAAAGGATGGGTTCTGCTGATTTTTTTTTTGGTTTTTGTTTTTGCACAGCACAGTCTGGATTTTGGGTTGCGCGCAGTGCGCAAAGAGTTAAGAAAGAGAAGCGGAGAAGCCTAGCCTAAGCAAGCGAAACAAAACAACTCGCAAAAGGCGGCAAAAAAAAAAAAAAAAAATCCACGGAATTAAGAAAAAAAAATTAAAATAAAGAAACTTTTTTTTCTTTTGCACAGCACGGTTTGGTTTCGGGGTCGTGCGTCGCGCGCAGAAGTAAGGAAAGAGAAGCGGTGAAGCCCTCGCCAAAGCAAAGCGAAACAGCTTGCAAAAGACGGCAAACAAACAAACAAACAAAAACAATTCAAGGATTTAAGAGAAAAAAAAAACATAAAGAGCTTTTTTTTTTTTTTTGCACAACGCAGTTTGGTTTTAGGGTCGCGCGTCGCGTTCAAGGAGATAAGAAAGGAAAGCGGAGAACCCCTCGCCTAAGCTAGAGTGCCTTCATGAGCGCACATGAAGGCTCCCTAGCCTAAGCAATGCACACATAAGGAAGATCCTGCCCTCGCCTCCTCCTCGCACTTTGGGAAGAGAAGCGAGGAGCCCTCGAAATGAACGCACTTTTCTATCCTGGTGCAGCGAGGTCAGCAAGGTCGCGAATGCATGGGCAGGGTGGGCAAACAAAACAACTTGCGAAAGGCGGGGAAAAAAAAAGGAAGAGCACGGAAGCAAAAAAAAAAAAAATTGAGAGGAGTTTTTTTTTTTTTTTAGCATCGCAGTTTGGTTTTGGAGTTGCCGCGCCGTGCGCAAAGAGATAAGAAGTTACGTCGATTTTTGCGGGATAAAAGGTCCGTTCATTGAGCCAGTAAATAAGGAGGCAAAAATTTTACCTCGTGTAATGAACGCACCCCCAACTTTGCCTCGATTTTTCGGGAAAAAAAGTGTGTTCATTCTGCGAGTAAATACGGTACATAAAATTGTTTTTACGAAAAAATTCACCAACAGTTATTTGCTTCACCAATTTTCAGGTTGCCATTCAACAGTTGAGTCGAGAACAGTGCAAGAACTCTATTTAGAATGCAAGAGTTGGCAACGTCCACTCACTTCAGATATCCCTGAACAGGTTCGAAGTTGACGAGGTAGGTGTTCACGAAGCTAAGCACCTTCGTAGCAAGTGTGATGTACTGAAAGAGAAGACGAACACAACAGCCGTGAACTTCCAACCAACGGAGAACACAACACAAACACGACAGCTTCCTACGCTTGTGGCATGCTTGTGTATGCTCGGCGGTAGGCTGCCTCGGAGACACGGCGATGCACTGAACCAAGGCAAGCTGGCTCTGAGCTTCTACAGGAAGAGCTCACTTTGACTTTTACGGATGTGGCATGATGTGCGACATAAATTGATACCAGATGAGGCGATTTGTGACGTGATATGACGTATATTGACTTTAGAAACAAACTGCTAGCTGTCCCCATGCACCTGCCCTGCTTAGCATACGCCAGCATAGTACCTGGCTGGAAGCCACTTAGTGCCTAGTTCAATTCTTGTTGGGAACATTCTAGTATTCGTGTTTTAAAATGCCAGCTCGTGTTTCTAACACGATGAAGGTCTGCAAGTTCCGGTGTTATACTAAGATCACAGGAGCAAACAAAACAATGCAGGGGCCCAATGGACCTTTTTCGAGTAACGAGCGCCATCTGGGGAGTTTTCTGCGAACTACAATAGAAGAGCAGCCCAAGATACCTTTACCCGTCAAAACACATTGGCATCGTGCCGTTGTATCGGTTTTCAGTGCTTTTTATACCCTATAATACCGATACTAAAAAACAAAGCGTCAAGATAGACTAAATATGCGCGAAGATAGATGCTGACAATGTTGCTCTCGCCATTTTCGCACGAGACTGCGTCCCGGTGTCCTGCAAAAATGGCGACAGCGGGAGTGTAGGCATGCGCAGAAGCTTACTTGAAAAAGGTCCATTCTGGTCAATGTGAGAGCGAGAGCAATCGCAGTTGTCGATTGGATTTTGTGCCATGACTTGCGTGTAACCAACCAATGAGACATTTTTGATCTGTTCGCGAGTTCACGATCAGGCAATACTTTGGTGAGAATGTCTCACCAACATACAAATAGCGAGAGAGATCTCCTGTCCCTTAATGCGCTTGTCCTTAGTACTCCGTCATGCATCAAACGATGTCAGCTTGTGTACAGCAGCAGAATAACTCGAGGTTTGCAAAGAAAGCACAGAATGTCAGTGGCTCTTCCAACGTGAAATAGCAGATAATCGCAACTTCAGCCAACGTCCTATCTCACTGCGCCGCGGCGCTCGATTCTTAGCAGACAATCACCGTTTTCCCCGTCTGTCAGCAGACGACGCACGGCGTTTTCTCGTTTTATTTCTGTCTGCGAATACACTTCGTAGCAGACGAATTCGTAGACGATGCGTCTGCCGATGCAGGCAAAAAATGCAGTTTGTCTGCTACAAGGTGTCATTCGCAGACGGAAATGGAAATGAAACGAGAAAATACCATACATTGTCTACTAACAGACCAGAAAAACCTATGATTGTCTGCTATGGAGGCCGTCCTCACCCCGTGAGGCTCCTCCTTGTCGGGGATGAGCGCCCTGCCCTCAAGGAGCAGGCTGTAGAAGGGGCCCTTGCCCTCGGCGGCCTCCTGGTCGGGGCCCTTGGCCTGCGGGCCCCCGGGGGTCGGGCTGTGCTCCCGGGGGGCCAGGGTCTCCTCGAACCAGTGGCCCAGGATTGGCTCACTGTCGTCGTCCGAGATTGCCCCTGCGTGTGCCACCGCTCTTTGGGGTTTTGGGTCCTCCGGACAAGATAAGTCCGTCGTCGAGCATTCCGCAATTGAGAGGAAGTTTAAAAGAAAGCACTAAACACAGTCGGAAGTAGTATTTCGATTTGTCGATCAAACCGTCATATGCAGAATTGCAATGTATAAGAAGCGGTGGATTCCAGTTACTTTTAAAGCGATAGTTTTACGGGTGACACTTCACAAGGATTTCGGTGTCGGCGTTTGTCGTCTGTCGTGGCTGCGAAGATGGAAAATCCATTCTTTTCTCCCTTCATGGCGAGAGGAGAGAGAAGTCGGGTGTGCCCATTGCCCACGCCGCGCAAAGAGGGAAGAGAGGAGGGCCCTAACGACCCGCCAATAACAGTGCCACGTCGAGGAAGCGTCAGCAGAGCGTCTTCTTCTGTCGTCTGCTAACAATAACTTCAAGACAGGTGTTTTCTAACATTACTCACGTTACAGAAAATACCACCTTGGCGGTACCCAGTTGCTACGCGTAATGATGGAGGGTTTCAGAAACCTCCACCGCATTTGCTTTCACTATAACATCTCTATTTCTTGAACGCAACTTGAAAGGTAAAAAGGTTCGGCCAAAACTTGTCGCTTCGAATTCACCTCCTTGCAAAGCTTAGCCTCGTTTCTCTGCATGCGTACCCCTCTCTGCTCATCGCTGAGCATCAACAATACACCCTCCCTTCACCACTAACAAAACCGGGAAAACCTGCACCCTCACTTGCGTCGGTGCAGGTTTTCCCATCAACAAGCGAAGGATGTAAAAGCGATAGCTGTAGCAAGTGGGAAAAATGGTACTGTTCAGTTATGTGATGACACCATTTTGCCCGCACTGCACTAAACATGCTACAGCTACCATTTCCACTTTTTCGCACATTGTGGGTGAAAAAGGCACCCCTTTTTTTCATACTCCAATTAGTTTTCATACTCCAATGTAACATTGTGTGTTGACACGGACACATGCAAACGCGCCCTGTTGATTAATCACGTGACGTTTGTGGGGATTGTGATCCCTCAACATTCTGTGGCGTCAGCGTTTTGGCGCGCCGTGGCGGCCGCGCTGGCGTAGCGAGAGATGGCGCTGCTTACCACTGTGAGTGGCTTCCTCCTCTCCCCCTTTGGGGCGATTCCGTAACGAACCCCCGCAGAAAGGAGATCGACGTGTCGCTCCTTGATTGGCCACTTCGCCCCCGCTGTTATCTTAAAACCAACGGACAGCGGGATCTCTTCCTCTTCTTCCTGGGATTTCGGCGGCGGCGACAGCGGGGAACCGTCCGGTGCACCGGTGAGCGTTTACCCCGTCCTTTGTACCTTTGTGAACGACCGTTCGGCCGTGGGCGACCTCCACTCCGACGGCGTTCACCAGCTTATAGCCGCTTCTTTTGTATTTGTTTTGCATTGTAAATAAACAGAGTTTATCACCGTTACCCACGTGACTGGTGTCTCATTGCGCTCGACGAGCAGCATGCCACGCGAGCACGAACCCGCTTCGCGGTAGAACGTCTCGCCGCGAACGTGGTACTCCCCAAAGGCAGTGGCCCTAAGGAGAACCACACGTTATGTGACATTTTGGTGTCAAGCCATGGTGTCAAATGACCTTACATCCCACTAATAATCACATTAGTGTGCAGTAGTGAATCACTACTACGTAATACACACTAAAGACTCTGGGCTAGCAGTTGTATTGCTTCAGTTAAATTTCACATCTACATCTACAACGTGAACCAGTGTCAGCCAAGACCAACCTCAAGCTGTTTGAACATCCAATCTCTAACTTTCTTGAAAAGACGTTTCTGCAGCACCACCTCACCTTCATCAGCACTGCTCTCATCCGAAGTGCTGAAGTCTTCCTCGTAGTAGGTGTTAGAATCCGAGGTGCTGAAGTTGTCTCCGTCAGTAGGATGCTTCTGGATGCGCTTCAACATCCCTGCCTGCACCATACAGAAATGAACAGCACATAAGGAATTATCAACTACCGTAAAATTTCAAGAGACAACCAATCTAAAATCGGAAGCAATCCAGGTAAAACATCTCCACGTGGTGAATGATGTTGATTGAGGCGAAGCTCTGGTGGTGCTTGTCTGCGTAGACGCTGAGCCGCAGCATGCGGAGCCTTTCGTTCGTTTTCATTCATGTCAGAAAGAGAATCTGTGGTATGGAACGTGGTTATATACGCATTGGAGCATTTGACCGCAGCGCCCTCTCGTCTATAAACGTTCAGCCAATGCATGCAAAGTTTAACGCGATTATAAACGCATTTGACCGCAGCGCCTTCTTCTGTATAGACGTTGAGCGGCTACAGGCAACGTTTCATCCATGACATCCCCAGCTCTTGAGTTACTACCACATCTCAGAGCCCCCTACTCGTCCCGCAGTCGTGGCCGAGTGGTTAACATTGGTATTTCATTTTTTCCGGCGAAAAAGTGTTTTATGTTGTTTTTTTCTTAGCTTATATGCAACATGTAATGCATATTGACATAGTAATTACTAAATAAGGTGATATTCCATGAGATAATTGTATCGGTGTCGTTTTTGTGTGTTTACTGGCAATTTTAGTGACTCTTTGCAGAAGTGGCGTGACAACGAGGTTGGGTAGAAGCGAGCATGGCGAATCACGCTACGAGAGTTTCGGTTTTGAGGTATCGTCAGCGCAAGCCTGCATGTGTGTGTACATTGTTAAAATAAAGGCAATAACGCTGCATTCTTGCTTTCTCTGGAAGTCACCGATTTGTGTGCGAAAATGAATGCAACGGTTGCTCAGCCTTCACCAGAAGAGAATAATATTGTAAATATGCATGTTTTTCGATTTGAGTTACTTGACGTCAGCTTTGCATCTCGTTTTCAACCTTTAAAATGCCAGTTTCTGGTGTTAGGACACACACAAACGTTTCGGAAGATAGGGAGAGTTAGGAATGTCAAATCTGCAACGTCGAGCATTATAGTTCTGTGTTTAGTTTTATGCAGATACAGTCACCGACCGTTTTTTCGGACTCCGATAATTTGGACTTGTTCTATATTTTGGACCTAAAGGCGGAACCGTGACTTACCCCATAGAAATAGTGCATATTCACGACCAATGTTTCGGACAGCTTGAAGTCCGAAAGTTCGATTATTCAGACAAAATCGTCGCAAGCGATCAGCGGAAAACACCGTCAAGTAGCGGCCATTTTGAATTCTATGTTGGCTGCAATCGAATTGGCTTGGTTTGGCAGCGCTACTTGAGTACTCGTGAGTCCTACCGCTAGGTGACGCTATGCAAGCCCTTTTTCTCCATTTAGCTGCAGGTCATCATCATCATCATTATCATTTTGCTTTATTTTGCCGTTCCTTCGCGTCGCCAGTCGCCATTTTGCGCTCATGGATTTGCGCTTCTTATCTCGTTCGGACAGCGCTGCCTTGGACGTCATGGCCTCATCTGTTCTTCTGCCGCCGCGATGTGTCGTTAAGAAGAGCAGAAAGTACTCGACCATAACGCTAGAAAAGAAGGCAGCGATTCTCAAGCTAACAGAACGTTGCCGAACGCAAACGGAGGCGTAACCTGAAACAAGGCACTATTTACGGCGTTTTTAAGCCCACTTAGAAGTAATAAGGGCAAGTTTTTGAATCTGCTGATTTTTCAGACTGCTCTATTATTCGGACGTTTTTCGGTCCCTGCGAAGTCCGAAAAATCGATCGGCGACTGTACATGAAAATCGCGAAGTAACACCAATTGAAAAAGCAATTGTTTTTGTTTTGGAACACACTACTTCTGAGCCGAAAACAGAATTGTTATAATTAGGAGGAGTGCTTTAAAGTAATTGTCGGCCAATGTTTTAATGTTCCAGAATGCACCGCATGATTTGTCACTTGTGCAGTGGACTGCGTAAATGAGCAGAAGTAGTAGACAGTCCACAATAGCCTTCAAGAAGAAGGCAATCGTCTATGCAAAGGTCCACGGGAATCTTGCAGTGCAGCGAGAGTTCGGTGTATTGGAGAAGAGCATACGCTACTGGCGACGCCAGAGACAAAAACTGGCTGCGTGCAGCAAGGCAAGAAAACTTCATTTCGTGGAAAGACTGCGGTGTACCCCAAATTGTAAACAAAGGTGGCAAATTTCATTCAGAATCTGCGCGCCTGATCGCTACCTGTGACGTTAGAGTGAATCCGTACGAAAGCCGTCGAGGTCGCTCGTGCCTCCGGGCTCTCGAGGGCGCAATTGACAGGGACGTCATCGTCCCTTTCAATTGCGTTAGTGAACTTGTCGGACGAAGGTTCTGAAGAATCTGAGTACTTACGCTGGCGCACTTTCTGTTTTATTGCGTGCGAAGCAATTAAATAAATGTGCCGTGTTTTGTCGTCCTTCCGTATACTTGGCCAATTGGTTACCAAGGTAAGGTTGAATTTTATAGACAAAAACTTTTTTTCGCATTTTTGCAACTTGTAAATTAGGGGGTCGACCTATATTCCAGTTTTTACGGTAACACAGAAACATCATGGGTTACGTTTCCTGGCATATTTGCAAACGGAGTTGGTTGAATATTTTCACAAAAAGACACAGCCCTAACGAAATACTCGACGTGCAACGTAAATGCCTGCTCACACATACAGTGCACCACTAACTCAGCACCATAGAAGCAGCTGCATCGGCGCTCCATTGCATGCAACCTGATATTTTTCTGCTTACGCACATAATGCAGTGCCAAGTCATTCCCGACGCTAGTGCCGAATCGGTGCTGACACTAGCGCCAATGCAGCGTCGCCTTTGCACTATCTCCGCGCTCTGCTGCATGTGTGAACCTGCCCTAAACATGCCAGCGACCGAAAAGGGGCGACTCGCCTTGCGGTAGGATACCGAAACCAGGTCAAAGAGCAGCGCCGTGAGGTTGAGCTGCATGAGCACAGTGACCCTCATCCAGGCGGAGTGGGGCAGGGTGACACCCCGCAGGAAGGCCACGATCTGGTCCGCCCCTGGAGCGGGTGCCTCCTCCCCCTCGTCCGGAGCCGCTCCGGCCTCCAGGCGCAACTCCACGAAGATGCTCGTGAGCAGGGACAGCGTCTGGTTGGCCAGGGCCACCGGCAGTACTCCAAAGCCCTGCTGACTGTAACCAGAGGGCGCTAGCAGAACAGTTGCACAACTGGCCAGGAGATGGCAATCGAAAGTAGATCATTGCCTTAGGGAGCACACCTGGGCAGTCAGACTTTTGAACCCATTTTGTGACAAATTCAATGAAATTTACAGGCGTAGGCTGGCTGGTCATGCTAGAGGGTGCATAACAAATATCAGGTCATTTAGTCTCAGTCGGAAGGAAATTAGGTCACTTCGAGTCAGTAACATGCCCTACATTGTTTGGAGTGAATCTATCGTCGGAAAAAACTACTCAACAATACATCAAGATTTAATGTATACGCTAGATATGTAGCAGAATGCCTAGGAGCGTGCACCTATGAAAAATGCTTTTTGGATTCAAAAGTCATTGATTTCTATCAATTTTCTCTATCTGCAATAATCGGTCAACTTTGTTGGTCTTCTGTGTCTCCGACAAAAGTGTGCAGACATTTTTATAAAAGACATTCGTCAAGGTGACAAACTAACTCGTATAGATCGCATTCGTTGATTAACATTTCAGTCAGGAAAAGTGAAGCACGAACTCTTCCCTGTATTGCCATTACCGAAACTTGATAGGATTGCAGCTAAAAAGAATTTATGCTCACAAATGGAACGGAGAAATGTGTGTTCAAAGAGCTCCAAACCCTACCTTTTCTGTTAGCTTCGATGGACAGAACAATAATTTATAAACAATTAACTATGCCGCAGTAAACTGAAGTGAAAATGCTTTGCGGAATACTCTCCGAATGTAGATGGATGCTAACATACTGTTACTTTTCTAGCAAATCAACGCTTTATATGCAGAATTGTGTGTTTCTCCGGGTAGTGTCTCCACCTTAGGCACACTGGTCTTAGACGCTGTCTTTTTCTTATCTTGCGACTAAATCCAATAGAACTGCACAAGCTTATTCAACACTTTCGTAGCTGACTTTCAAACTATCCTGGTCATTTTCTCAATCAGTAGAATTGTCCTAGAGGTAATCAAAAATGTACCTGCCTTTGTTTGGAGTGAACAATAGGAAAAAAAGCTACGTCAACAAAACGATTTCCTATTTAACACATGGCTAGATACTACGAAGTGTAGAGAATACAAAGTTGCAAGCACTTTTTAGATTAACCCATTATTAGTGATTTTATCACAAATTGAATTTCAGTGCTCAATGTGTGGCTAAGAAGTATTAGAACGAAAGATCAATTAAAATATTTCTTAGATCTATATTAAAAATTCTGCTCTTAACAACATTGTATGATTCACACATTTAGCTACATGTTTCACGAAAAGTTGTATTTCTATCTGCTTTAGACGCTAAGATATCGCTCCTGCAAATTTTCAACAAGTCCAAAAATTGTTTTGTGAAAGCAGCGGTTTAGAGTTGACTTCAATGCACATTCAGCCTGCATAGAAAATTATAAGTTGATTGAAAGCTCGAATATTCATCCACGAAATTAAAAACCTGGTAGATTGAGGAAAGCAACAGCTGTAGAGGTCGACATCACCATTTTCAAAAGAATCAAGTTTTAGGAATTTTTCACCTCAAGTGTCCCCTCTAAAGCAAGCTGCTCTCAGTAACGAGTAGATTTAAATACAAAATAACTGGCACCGAAGAGAGGAAGACACCCTCACTTTCTGACCGAATGCAGATGAGCATTTCATCTCCTTTCCTAAGCAAATCTGTTCGCTAATGCAACATGTTCGGTGTACAACCGCAATTTTTTGGCAAAAACGGAAGCAGTCGCATGCCCCGAGGGTGAATGTAAATGCTCCGAATCCACTCTTCAAACTCCCGAAGAGAGGACGCTCAAGAACCTGCTTTCGAAGAGCCAAACCGACTCCCATCGGTAGGACACAACCGCTACACACCAGCTATCTGCCCTAGTCTCAAGACCCGCATCGACGGCACCTCATTTTTTGCACCAGGTCTCCGAGACGTGGCATGCCAGATCTTCAGAACCTCTTTCCGCGAGGTTCTGAAGAGTTCCGACGAGGCAACTGACCAATCGTGGCGACTTGCTCCTTTACCCGTCAAGAACACACCGACGGTGTTTCGGTTACGCTACAGTGCGTAGAACGCGACTGGTGTGTTTACCGCCCAAACCCACCACGCATTGAAAGCGGTCCCGAAGAAGCAACACAAATGTCGCGACGCTAGCAGTCGGTCGTAGAAATGCTGCCGAAAAGAGCAAGCAGACACGAGGTTTGCTGTTGTTGCTGCGGAGTCCCAACTCGTGTCCGCCTCGGTTTCGGTCGACCACCCGGCTTCAGGGCGACCTACCACCAATGTTGCCAATCGGGCGGTCTTCCCACTAAATTCGGCGGTTTTCCCGAGTCGTCTGGCGGGGAAAAGTTGTCGTAATGCGGTTGGTAGGATTTTCGGCGGTTTTCAAGTCACGTCGGCGTGCTTTCTGGTGGTCTAAAATGTTCTCCAGTTTACACTAATCAGTCATAAATAGCTCGATTTCTGCAGCAAGTTGGAGTTCTGGGATCGTTATTTTTGCATACTTGAAAAAAAAACTGTCGTCAGTGAGACTACTGGTCGAGACGCCATTGGGGTATTATGGGGGCCCAAACCGAGCTCGTTGGGGCAAACGTCCAAATGTGGCGTTCAAATGGTCGTTTTCGGACTGTGCCCTGAACCTAGCGGTGTTTTGGGGATGTGTTTGACGGGTTTTTGATTTTCGAGTTGGCAACTCTGTTCACAGCAGAACCGGCATTTGCCGCATCCAGCTACGCCAAAGTGCCGCCGCAGCGGGCAATGGCGTGACATTTATATGACATCATCAGGTGGAAAGTGGGGGACCACGTTTGGGGACACGGCAAGCAGACCAATCGGAGACGCATTCCAGCCAGCGCAGGTACGCCGAGGGAAAGGGGTGGCCTCACGCACATCCTGAGAAGGTTCTGCTTGATGCCCGCAGATTGGTCCCTCGTCCGGGTGGGCGTCTGATCGGGGGTGCCCCTCCCGCGGGGCCCCGCCCCGTCCTTGCAGGCCCGGTCCAGGAAGGTGTTCACTCCCAGGATCACCTGGAGGCCCCTCAGCAGCAGCCAGGAGGTCAGCAGGTGCAGGTTCTGAAGCACCTGCACAGTGACGTTGCCAAGGAGTGTTTTCAGAGGGCTACCAATGGCCAGCGGCGCCCAAGTGGCGTGCCAGAGAAACGCCCAACTCGGCACGAGCTCGGTAATCCTAGGGGCCCAACTCGGGCCTAATATTGTATTGCTCTGAGGCGTTAGCCAGGGTACTTTTCTCTGGCGTTTCTGTGGCCGAAGAACCGGCGGCAAAGCCTAAATATGGCACTTGTTCAGCAATTTAGGCCCCAAAGTTGCCCCGTGAAAACCGAAAACCGGAAGTGAAGCCCAACTTTGGCACTTGTTTGGCGACTCTGGCCAAAGGAGATCACGCTTGGCTCCGTCTTGGCTTTTCCAAGCCATTATAAGCCCCTTTAATCTCGGACAAAAACAAATTTTTGCCAAAAGAACTGTGCTACTACCTGGGTGACCATCCAATTATGTGTCTCTTCTGCCGGTTATTCTAGCCGTGCCAGACCACAACAGTAAAATGGCGAAAGGTTAAAAAGTAGCCCGTCACAAACACAAAGGCCCGTGTTGGTTGACACCAACGGCCCAACAATTGACATAGTTTCAGTTTTGGTAGCTCAAAATGTGGGTCATTGAAAGGGACCTGAAAAGATTATCGACCCAGATTATACTTGTTATATGATTGAGTCACGGGTAACACACCTGTTTCTATGTTTTCCAAGACTAAATTGAGTTCAATCCAAACTTGTGCTCTATACTAGGGCTATCAAACTGGGTCAGTATTACATTAAAGATGTTCCTTGTTGGTTATAATCTCGTTTCAGAGTGACCGAAATAAATTGGCCACAGTGGACAAAGAAACGAGCTATACCAATCGTGTGTCAAAACCTGGGCTATCAAGAGCACGATAAAGAGATACAGCTAGCAGGAGAAATGAGACAGATCTTTTCCACGCCAAGAAGTATGGGCACTTACGTGACCTCCGGCTCTTGTCGATGTCCTCAGGGTACTTGCAATGGTGTTGTAGATGTCCAGCTGCAGACGGAAAACAACTGAGAGTCTATATGGATGCACCCATGCTCATTCATTCATTGGCCCAACCTGGCCTGACAAACTAAAGTACTGAGGAAGATATGTTTTCTGTATTTAGTCAAAAAATCACAAAAATTAAACATCAATTAAAAAATCTCCAGCAGACCAAAATCGTCTTTTAGAGGATTCAGGAGGCAAAATAATGTTTTCATAAATTCTCAATATTTCAAACTTGATAGTAGCACCTATATGAATGTAAAAATATTTAAATAAAACATGATGGTTGCTACAATGTAATATTGGAATGCTCTTACAGCATATTCATGAAGTGATGTGTTTTATTCATTCAGAAGCTTATTTTCTATAGACAATTCTACTAGTGTGAAAGGAGAGGAAAGGGCTTCCGCGTTTGTGCAGTTCCGCTGGTAGAGCCCTCCAAAACTGCCCAAACGATGAGAACGGCGTGTGTTCTTTCCCTCTTCTACCCTGCCAAATCGGTTAAAACTCCCGCGAAGGACGGCCGGTTTTCGACCGCTACCGGAATCTGGCGCATGCCCTTTTCCTCTTTTCCCTCGAAGATCCCTTTTAAATGCCTGGATGTATGTAGACGGCGCTGCAGTCAAAGAAAATGGCGCCGCCCAGAGAGCCTTTAACGGAACAGTCTATATGCGCTACTCGGCCCAATCATGTTTAATGATCTTTTCTCCCTCAAAGCTTCGTTCAGTGGTGCGAACAAGCGACGAAAAGACAAGTAACGCACGCAGGCTTCGACGACCCTTGCAGCGGCCGCCAAGTGCCCCTCGTCCTCCCAGCAGGAGGGTGCCAGGAGGGCCCCGGCGCCGGCCCCGCTGCCCCCTTGCCCTGACCCGTGACCCCGATGATGCAGACGGCGGCCGTGACTGCCACGGCCATGTGGGCGCAGCCCAGGGCCAGGCTGGTCAGCTTGCACAGCCGGGCATGGCCCAGGGGCTCCAGCACGGGCAGGCCCAGGGCCTTGCACACCAGCAGCACGTCACTCAGCAGGTTCTTCCTGGGGGCGCCGGAGATGGATCAGTTGGAGACGAACCGGTCGAAGGCGAACCAATCGGATGGTATTCGGTCCACCAACACTCTCGCGGCGCTCCTTGTTTCAAGAACCGGAATGCGTAAAAGGATGTACCCTGTTTTGACGTAACTTGGCAAAGGGCAAAAGCTAGAGCCCCCAATCAGAGCAACGGAACGAAGCCAGTGACGGCTCTGCACGGGGGTGCCTTTTAAGAGTAAGCTTCCTTTCCTGAGCGGCACCCACTCAAACCGCTAGGGCGATCAAAGGCTCAGTGATAATGTAAGTAACTATAGTCTGTTGAAGGTTAAGAAAAGCAAGACAAACTTCCTCCCAAAAAGCCCTCTACTCTTTCCACTTCAGCAAGGCGAACGACGGAGTTGAGACGAGGGGAGAGGAGGGCGCCACCAATAATTGCCACCAAAGAGCTTGGTGGAAGAGGGTTGTCACGTCCTCATCTAAATGCACCAGGCACTACTCGAAGCTGGGAGAGGAGCGACTAGGAGCCGACAAAGCTTATTCGAGAGTTGTTGCTACTCGTCCACGTGCGGGAAGTGCGACAAACGAGAGACCGGGTCAGGCGGACTCACGAGCCGGTGAGTACGAGGCTGCTGGTCAGACAGTCTGGGATCATGTTCCCGCCAGACAGGAGCACCTCCTCCATGGAGTCCGTGTACTGGACCACCGACGGCAGGGCGAGGCACACGTCCAGCAGGATGTCCCCGCCCTTCTCC
Source organism: Ixodes ricinus (assembly GCA_037355805.1). NCBI lineage: Eukaryota > Metazoa > Arthropoda > Arachnida > Ixodida > Ixodidae > Ixodes > Ixodes ricinus. Next base: position 127,066 of record JAZHYW010015738.1, read on the forward strand.
CTCTGCAGACTGTGGAGGTTCTTGGCCAGGAGGAAGTTCTGCAGACGCAAGCAAAGACGAGCAAAAGGGAGCCTCTTGTCAATAATCGGTTTGCTCGCCCCAGTGCTACTAAATAAGCCGCGCTTATACTTCCTGTCAGTAGTTGTGTGCAGTGCATGCGAAGGCAATGCCAGGCAAAGAGAGAAAGGGCGAGAACTAGGAAGGTGGGAGGGGAGAGGAGGGCAAGAGAGAGCGAAGGGAGAAGGGAGAGCACTAGGAACGTTAGAGAGGAGAGGTTTCTTTCCTCGTCCCCAATTTTCCTAGTGCTTGCCCTTTCTCCCCTTGCCTGGTGTTGCCTTTGCCTGTACTGCACGCAACTAGTGACACAGAGTATAGAGTAAAACTTTGTTTCTTTGCGACGTCGTTTGTTGCCCCTTTGGGATCACTTTTGATGCACAAGCGAAATGGAAAACTAAGCACGCAGATCGGATAAGCATTCTGGACAACGTAATAAAAGGTCTGTCGGGAGGGCCCCACCTTGGCCTCCATGCCTGGGTCGATGATGTGGCTCGAGCTAAGGTCCAGCTCCTTGTCCAGCTCCGAGCCCAGGTCTTGCTTGGGTGGGAGGGGCGTCTCCAGCAGGGGAGTGGTCAGCTGCTCCAAAATGGCGCTGCTCGGGTTCAGGCGGAGCTGCCGCACCTCCCGCGAGTCGTCCCACGACCGCTCTGCATTGGAACAACGTTCCTCCCCGTTCTAACAACTACTATCGCTACGCCGCGCTAAACCGCTTTCCATTTTTAACTTATCGTCTTTTAAAAGAACTCACGTGTCTCTTGATACTTTACGGCATAAAAAGATTGAAAAGTGCGTTCTTCCATCCTGTCGTAAACGTTGTGCCATCTGTACGGCTCTACTGTGCAGAATTGGCAACACCGCCAAGAACGAAACACTCAAGGTCCAAGAATGATAACTAGAGATGTCACAAACTTTCGTCGAGTCTCAAGGATCGACTGGTTCGACAAACCTTCGAACTTCTGGCGTAATTTGACATCTTTGCATAATACTTTACACAAAGATGTCGAATTTTTCAGAATAAACTATTATACGATAGCTTGTTTTAAATTTTGGAGAATAATTAACTAAGTTTATGCAATATAAAAACAAGCATGACCACTTAGATTAAAATACAGCACCCATTATTCATCAGGCAGCACCAGCCCGTTTTCAATGTAGTATGTGGATGAGCATAATGGTCAAACTTCTGTCTGACTTCAAGTTAAAAGTTAAAAGAAATTAAAACCTGATCAAACCCAAACCTCGACAGGCTCACGACATCCCTACCAATAGCTTCCAAACTCTGGCGAAAAAAAAAAGGAAAGAGGGTGGATGGCTTGCTTACCAGCCCCTTCTGCTTTAGGCACAAAGTTGGTGGGGACCTGAGCAGACTTGAGCATGGACGACAACGTGTTGAGGTCCGACTTTGAAAGGGAACCCGCGTTGGAAATGCACAGGCCCCCAATGAGAATCATGGTCAGGCTCTGCGTGAGAAAAGAGAAAACTCAGTTTGTTACGAACGGGAATAAGGCGATTGTCCTTTCTCCGAAGGAAACATGAGACCACGTTTGGACTGATGCTACGTGGCACTCAGAATGACGCCTCGGTGAGCACCGAATATACGGGGGGGGGGTTGAGAGAAAGAGGGTCACGTTTTTCTCGTCAGAGAAATAAATTATGCATCGCCATATGCTTAGTCTTTGCCCAAATGTAGTAGCGCTAGTGGTTGGGATCAGATCCAAAAGTTAACCGATTAAAACGTTATAAACGATTTTTGGCAATTTCCAACGAGAAAATGGCGACCAATGGAGCCCGAGAATACATGGAAATGAATGGTGAACGCTACCCGGAATGCCTCCTATTTTCTCATTAAAACTTTGCAAAAGTATTTGACAAATTTTGAATCAGATAAGGGTTAGTTCTGAAACTGCAATCTGGTCCGAACCGCTGGCAGCACATGCGAGCGGACTTTCTGCGTACGGCAATGCGAGGTTTATTGTTGCGTTGAAAAAAACACCGATCATTTTTCTCCCACACACCCGGTAGAATGTATATTCTTCAGTTCAAGCCCTAGCACTACAACTAGATCCAGTGAAACTTTCCCCACAAATCTTCAAAAAGGAATGGGTGTGAAATGAATGAAAGTAAAGCATGCACATGCTCAAAGCATTCCTATCTCCCGAAGTTGTGTTGCCCCACAACAACAAAAAAGAATTCACTCTGGGACAACATGTGGCATAATGCTCTTCAGCCTCTTCAATGCCACAATGTGTGGCTTCCAAAAGTACCTGCTCAAGTGCCACTGAAAACAGCGCTTCCGTGATATTAAAGGAGCACTACGGGGTCAGCAGCCGAAAGAAATGTTCTTGAGCCATAAAATGCTTCAAACCTCCGGCGGTATGTACAGCAACCATTAGATTGAGAGTCCCATTTTATTTTTAAGCCTATGCACCAGGACAGCTTGAAGGAGATGTGTCATAAAATCCTTTTTGTCATATTATAGAAAAAGATTACCTCGAAATATTACATCATAAAATAGTTTTATAGTTGCTTCAAACTGCCTCTTAAGAATTCAGTCAACAAAGAGCTGACGTAATCGGGACTAGGTTTTCGCAAAAATTCTGTAATTCTGAAAAAAGACCATAAGGCAACTTCTATTTCTGCTTCATCTAACTTGCAGAAAAACGTACAAAGGAATCATTGAAAGGATAAAAACCAACTGTCAGCATTTCCTTTCTCTGGCCCTGTCATACATTTTCAGACACAAACAAACACTCCTCACTTTAAATTTAAAAGCACAAAACGAAAGCAATCACATAAAACTTGACAGCGCTCTGCATCACGTGCACCTGCGGTCTTGTTCGACACATACAACCTTGCCCACTTTACTCGGGCAGTTGCAGTTCCTCCGGATGGAACCACGCTTGAGTCACAGCAAGGAGAGGCCAAACTCACTTGTGGTAGACAATTTTCACTAGGAGTCTTCAAACACTGCAGGAGATGCCGCAAAAGGATGCGGCAGGCCTGGGCTGCAGTGCCAATCTGGCCTCTAGACACTTTTGTGACAAAGGGAGGAAGAGAAACCATGCAAATTAATCAGGCTTTCCCTATACCAAGTAAAGTCACCATGACAGAAGTCCTTCTCAAAAGCCTTCCAACATAAAGAAGCCATAGATTTCCTCACTGCTTTCGCAACCCTTTTAAACGACCATTCATACTCGTTCCAATTATTTGCACTTATTGTCCATTAAAGGAAGACTAATTACTCCCAAAAAAAACATTGTTTTAAGAGCCTGTAAAGGACACGTATGTCACACAAAATAAACTTAAACCAAAAAAAATTTCCACAATATTTTTACTAGTTTATTCTGATGAATATTTCGGAATCTAAACTTGGTCAGGTTTGCCTTAAATCAATTAATCATTTAAATCTATACAAGCAGCTTTGAAAATGACCCCACTGTCCCCTTAATTAACTTGCAGCACCTTAGAATCCTCTAGCACTGTAAAAACATCACGAAATGACCCTTAAAAATCAGTTGCCATGCATGGCGTGCCTAAGACCTTCCAAAAATTGGGGTAAAGTGAAAGAAGATAAAGTGAAATTGCAACTTTGTCTCTACACCCCCAATATACAAAAGCAGGTACTGATTCAGTATTTCACCAGATGAATATGACCACTGGAATACACCTCAAAAAGTTTTGGCTAGCATTAAGTTGGGACAGAGTTTTAGGGAATATCTGATGGTCTACAAAGAAACGTTTAAGACACATTAAACCAATGCTAACATTACGTGCAAGACTGCCGACAGCGAAGAACTCACAGGAGGTTGCATTGGCGCTGATGAGGTGTGCGCTGAGAGCAGCAAACCCAGCGCAAAACTCTTTGTACTCTTCGTCTCCAGAAAACAGCACATTTTCGCTGTGATAGAAGAGACAAAACAAAAAAAGGAAATGTAATACTGTAAATAAATGGAGACACTATATGCTAGTAGAAATATGCAAATATAAATTGTGTCACGGGGTCACGCAATTTATTGTCTGTGGGTAACAATCAGTTTGAAGACAAAAAAAAACTGCGAAGCTTGTCTTCTTCAGAAGTGTGATAGGAGGCACAAATTTAAAAGATGCAGCATCCTTCAATATACTGTGGTGATGGAAAAATTTGTAGTTATATGAGTGACTTTGCATTAAGAACTATAAAGCCACGCTTGCAAGGCCATACCCCAATTTGTGCAGTCGAACGGATACAAATCTACCATCGAAAAACAAACCAGCTGCATGTGCGAAGGAAGGACTTTCTAAAACGTATGGAACAGATACCGCAGAAGGCCACAGCTGTGTCTGAAATGCCCCAAAAAATTGCTGCTCTACTGTTTCAAAAAAATAATGAGCCGATAATTGTTAAATTGTTCATTGCTAAATACAAAAATACACAGATGCAGTAGTGTAGTGACTATGTAAAAACAGAAGCCAAAGAGTATACCAAGAATTCTTGTTATGGACAAACACAAGATTTTTCTTTCAATGTCACAACTGGTTTTTGTTTTTTTTTAGAAAAATCCAGATTATGCCATTTTTGCATACTCATCCCAAAAAGGAGAACCTGATGCAAGGCAGTCGCTAATTCCCAGGGTTAGGACAGAATCTATGCAGCTTAAATAAAGGAAAGTGGCCCAGCAAAATATTTGCATACTATTACCACCATTGTTTTATATTATTTTTATGCAAGTCAAGGTATGGTGAGAGAGTGGATAGTCATACCCCAGAACAGGTATAGGAAAAAAGTTATACTAGTGTGAACTGGGAGAGTTTTCAACATGTTCAGCTTACACTATAAGAGTCACTGTTGCTGACAGGTGGTTACTTCCCTTGAAGCAACCTGGAGCCCAAGCTATTGACCGGATGTCAATACATCCCATTTTATCCACGCATTGACCATCACATACATTTAAAGGGCTCTTCACACATACACCACAGCACTAACAATAGCATTGATCTTGTTTATGCAGTGCTGACTTTGCACTGTATCAGTAGAATTCTTCGCTTTGCGGTTTTTATTTCTGTCAACGACTATTTTAGCGTTCACCAAGTTTTATCTTGTTCCAATGGTTGTGTCCCCATTGTCCTCCATGTGTCCTCGTTTAGGGTTGCCCTTCCTTTTTCATGCCCCATAGTTTTGGGGGTTCAAAGATTCCAAAGTCTTCAATGGGTTATGCCCATTTTCCTGTTGGAGCCATTCGGCTTAACCTTGATTTTCTTTAGTGTGCTCTTCCGTTTAGGTTTGTAATCTAAAACAATTTAAAGAAAAATAAAAGAAAAAAATATTGGTAAAGTCACGTCCAAGTAAAGAAAAAAAAAATTCCCCCGTTCATTAAAAGATGTCTTGGACATGAAAATAAAAATAAAACCCAAAACGAAGAACCCTATGTACAAGGTGTGATCAAAAAGTTCCGGGACTGATATTGTAGCGTAAAAGTAGAGGGCAGCACAGTGATGCACGCACAGCAGTCATAGGCAAGGACCTTCCTGCGTCATTATGCCAAAGGGCGTCGCTCTGTGAACATTTGGAACTGCACTACACGAGTTTGTTTGACCACATGCACGAGCATAATGGCGATCTCTCCATAGACTGCAAACCAAAGCTAGAGCAAACATCAATTTTATGTCAAACTCGGCAAATCTAAAACAGAGACCTCTGAAATGATTTAGAAGGCTTATGTCAAAAAGCAATGAGGTGTGCAAGGTATTTTGAGTGGCACTCGCGCCTCAAGAATGGCAGAATGTCACTGAAGTCAAGGAGAGGTCGGATAAGGTCGCCCTACCACTCTTCGTCCTCCAGCAATGTTCTGCCGCTCCTGAAGCACGAGTGCCACTTAAAATACTTCGCAAAATTCACTGCTTTTTGACACAAGCCTGCTGAATCATTTCCAAGGTCTCTGTTTTATATTTGCAGAGTTTGACGAAAAATTTATGTTCTCTCTCAGCTCTGGTTTGCAGTCTATGGTGAAATCACCATTGTGTCCGTGCACGTGGTCACAAAAACTCATGTAGTGCAGTTCCAAATGTTCACAGAGTGACGCCCTTTGGCATAATGACACAGGAAGGTCCCTGCCTTCGACTGCTCTGCACGCATCACTGTGCTGCCCTCTCTTTTTATGTCACAAAATTAGTCCCGGAACTTTTTGATCACACTCGAATTAGTGGTATAGTATTGCTACAGCCAGCATTGCATTAGTGCTGAGTTACGCTCCAGTCAGTCATAGCATGCCTGACTTAGAAAGACGTAGGAACAATATTTGAGAAATGTCTCAGGTAGCACTAAACCAACGTCGTTGTTGCATTTTTCATCTGATTAGCATTTGATGTCACACTAGACTGTTTCTGCCCAAATCAACAGATCAATCAGATTCTTTTTTTTTGTTTTGGTCCTTGGATTTTAGTGACGTGTTTTCTGACCCTAGCTGACGACCATTCACAGTAAATTTATTGCACTGAGCTACACTGTCTGTTCTGTTCAATTAAATATGCAAAAACACCACTCCGCTCGGAGAGAAAAACATCTTGTGATATGAAAAGAGGAGCTTTAATGCCTATCAATGCTAGGGATTGGGTTAGTTAGTTATTCACACTTTGATTAAACTGCTCTGCAAAGGATTACAAACAATGACACCGAGACGAGAAAGACAAAGCGACGTACCGAAATGGGCGAAAAGCAGTTGTTACTTTTAGCCTGTATGTCGCGCTGTCTTTCTCGTCTCAGTGTCATTACTTGCAATACTTCGCAGCATAGTTTAATCAAAGCTTCAATGATGATCTCAAGACTGGGTGTGGTATTTCCATGTTGACTCACACACTGTTGAATCACTGATATGCTCTTGAGAGTTCTTTGTAATGGTAGTCAACATTTACATGAATTTTTATTCCAGAAAAAGACAATTTGTAAGCTTTCCAGGAAAAGACAATTTGTAAGGTCAGCATTCAAGGCGCCTGTTGCTCATCTAATCAACTTTCATCTGTCCCACCTCTCCGTTGAGATGCCACGAACTAGTCGTGCTTAACACGTCAGACCGCTTAAACGCATTTTCATAGCAAGAGCTCGGCTACGGGAGGTTTGAGAGTATTCTAGATGAGCGGGCCCGTTTAATATTCCAACATCAGAGCAAATTTAGTGCCTCGATATTTTCACAGCCTGGCGCTAGAATCCATTCACGACACGAGATCGGTTGGGGGATGCTTCAAAACTATAGATCGCACGCGTGGATCAGATTTGTCGATATGATCCACGATTGCTTCCTCCTGTGGAAACTGCAAACCTAATCCAGCCTAAACCTAACCGGCCCGAGTTCAGCGGAAGCTTGCTAACCACGGGGACGCAAAACGCCTACAGCAAATGTCCCGTTTGCGACGCACACACAAGAAATGTGTGCGAAATCGTGGGCGCTGGCGCCCAAGAAGCGGTGTCAAATGCGCTCCGAACACGCATTTCTTCGGTAAACAACGTCGGCGACGACGGTGGCGGTGGACGGCCGCTCGGCTAGAAACAAACTTGAAGAGTTTACTGAGCGATGCACAGGGAGTGCAATACCTGTCTGCAACGTAAAAAGCGAAAAAAAGATAGAGAAATTAAATATAGATATTGATTATGTAACATATCAAGTTACAGAATCGAAGTGCCAATGCGCATACCGACTAGAGTTGTGGCCCGCAGAATATTTATAAATATTTAAGGGGCAGCTCATCTTGGGAGCGTTACGTAAACCTGTAATCCTTGTTCCGATCAAAAAATACGTTAATTTCTTCAAAATGCGTCATATAAGCCCCGGAATTTGGCGAGAAAAAGAAAATAGAGTGAAACGAAACGGCTTATCATCCCAGCTCTGTCTTTTAGTTGCGCAAAGTCCGCTTCCAGACCGTCGTAAAATGTTGAAAATGACACTTACCTCTGAAGGACTGACTTTATTACTATTTGCAGATCAGACTTGTTGAGAGAACTTTGATTAGAAGTTAATATTGAAATTGCATTCGAGAACCAGTCGGGGCCCGACGAAGCGGACGCCATTTTTTTGCTAAACTAACTCTCGAACCGTCATTCTTCTGAACTGGCTTCAACAACAACTCTCAAACCCAAACGCCCAAACGACTGCGCCGACTTCGGCGCGCCAACAGAACGTCTGCTCTGCTGCCGGTCTACTGATTTGTTTATCTGTTTTGCCGGCCGGCATTCGCTTATGTACGAGAGTGCATGGAAAGAACTCAGCCATCAATAGGTTTTCTTTCTGCTTTCATGGTGTGTCTAAGTATTGCGACCATTAAATTGCTGTATGAAGTCGTAATGTGTTTAAGGGGAACACTACCTTGAATTGCATCTTTTTTCCAAAAAATGCATATTCAGAACTGCAGAGTTTTGGCATGTATGGATAACAAGGAACACTCTCACAAAGTCTTGTCAATGTGCACTGAAAAACAATGACAAAAATAATTATTCTTTATATGTTGGTGAGGTGTGCTGCACTGCGTAGCACTCGTCATCCACAAGTGAAAATAGCTGAAAGCAATGTCAGTGTATCAGAAGAAGGTTGAGGAAGACATCCCCTACACTGCTGGAAAGAATTTCTGACATTTAAGACGCAAAAATAATATTTTAAAACGTCATCTAGAAACTTCAAGTGCATTTATCTCAGCTTCACTTTTAGCAGCAAATCCCACCTTAATAAAACTATCGTTTCAGTATGAAACCACCGAGAGACTTAATATTTGCGGATTATATGCCGAAACTTTATTGAGCCGGTTACTATGAACTTAGATTTTACAATTTCTTGTTCCTTTATTATGAAAAATTTTAATTTGCAAAACTTAGCAAATGTAAAAAAACAAAAATAACTTTCATAATTTTTTTAATTTTAAAAATGCATATTTTCTGAAATTTCTTTTCATAGTAACCGGAAACAAGTATTCCAGTATGCATTGCACCAGAAAAATATGTGGTGACTAACACCGTTTCTCAACGATAGATTCATTGAGCAGATTCCATACAGAGCTACGTTTTGGGGGTATAGTACCTCATAAAATTGGTTCACAGGGCTGAAACTTTGCATGCCCTCCTTCTATATGGCTACAAACACCACCTGCAAATTTCACGCCGATTGAGTGAGCAGTTCAAAAGTAGACATCCCCAGGTAGTGTCCCCCCTTAATAAAAACTCAAAGGTGCTCTGCGTTTCCGTCTGTAATAAATGAATAAATCTATTTATAAAGCCTAGATGCCCATTTTATGACCAGATTAGCGTGTGCGAATCTTCGAACTTACCTGCGGACAATTACGGGCATTTAACTTGTGTACCTAGAGTTATAATCAGCTCGACATTTGCAGCTCTGTGCCATATAGCGGACTTCTGCGGATTTCTTCAAATCGTTCCTGGCAGTTGATGATCCCCTAACATCGTGTTTCGAGGAACTTGTCGTTTTGGTTTGGCTGCAGACTATGCCTTAATATGGTAGCATTTTAACGTTTCTTCATGAGGGCTATGCTGAGCGAAAGTTTGTCTGCTTCTTTTGCAGGGTTGTTTTGTCATAACATCCAGCTCCAATTGAAGGATAGCAGGTAGACCTCAAGGCAGCTTGTTTTGAGGTCTACTCATTATCCATCAATCACAGATGGCGTTCTGACGTCACTACAACCCCTGCAAAAGCAAGCAGATCAACTTGCGCTCCGCACAGAGTCATACTCGAAGCTGCACTTACTTATGCTGAATCTGTGCAAACTTTGTAGGGAATTCAAACAAATTGGGAATTTGTACATTAGCATAGTAGCATACTTAACATCTTACAATCATCAAAAAAATTACGAGGACACCTAAGCATTTCTTAAAGAGTTGTGAATGCAAAAGAATTAATGTCCAACTGAACGCTGCCGAGTGCTCAGAGTTTTGCCCTGCGAGTAATGCATTAGAGTTTAGCGGCCGCAGCGCCGGCAGGGAGTGTGGCAGTGCACCGCACAAACTGCCCTGGCTCGCTGGTGACTGCTGCACCGCTGGGTGAGGCAGCAGGGGTGCGAAGCTCAGCACAGCAAGTGCTGAAATCACGTCCTCTCATCATCATCGCCCTAGCTGCGGGTATAGGTTGACGACGTTGGACCTCAAAGTGTAACGTTAGGCCTAACAACAGGCTAGCACATACCCCCTTCCTGCTGCGCAGCCAGCAGCGGCTGGCTCTGGCTCTTTAGCAACGATGACCATGTTACTATGGAGCCACATGACAGGTCGCAGCCAATGGCAATTTAGGTGCAGTTTCGCTCAGCCAATGGGAATTTAGGTGCCATCGGTGCCGTTCTTTGCTGTTACACACAACGGCTACGAGACAACGCCGGCTTCGCTTCATGGGACAGTTAATGCTTTAGCATTAATAATCCCTTTCTATCCCTTCGAGACAAAAAAAACACCTTTATTACTAGTTTGTTCCAAGGTTGGTCAATTTTATTAAAAAATTACACATTTTGCATTTGCCCCTTTAAAATTAAACGAATACAAACTGGAAAGCCTGGAAAGCCACTTCACAGCGGTGAGCGGACTTTAATAGAACCAGTTGCCGAGCATGTATGGCATAAGAATGCATAATTTATTTGGTACTCTTATACCACGTAACACAGAAAACGAAAAAAAAAAAAGTTGCAGATTCCTAGGTCTTTACACAATGCGATAAAACTTTCCTAGTGGCACCTATATCAAACAGCAAACACAATCGCTTTCAACATATATATAATATATATATATGTATATAATGTATATACCTATGTTTATGTACACTTCCCCCCACCCCCTTTCTGGCACGCATGCCAAAGCAATGAACAGCATGCACTTCGTTAAAAGGATAGAGCGCCAGTCAGTCACCAGCCAGAAAATAAAAGAATGCCTTAACCACAAAAACAAAGTTTTGTAAGCGCATGCACCCCAGACATGCACACCACACTAAGCGGATCGATCGCAACTGCTCTTCGACTTTTACTGAAGTGAGTTGTAAGATACAAATCACGAGGAAATTTAGCAGCATTTGTACAAGGCCATCAAGGTCGAATGTCGTGTACAATTCGAGAGACCTCCAGTCAAGAACAAAGCCCGCAAGCCAAGCATTACATCCCAACGGAAAAAAGTGTGCAGTTTGCAGGGCCGTGAAAGAACCAAAGAATTGGCAAAACAGCCACAACAGTCAGATGTACCTTCTCGGCAATTTTGGCTGCCACGGAAACCACACCGTACAAAAAGATTGCAGCGTGTAAAAAAAACTGTTTTCAATCTTTACAACATTTGACACGGGGGAGAAAGGGCGTGCACGTTTACAGGTTTTCGTGCTTTCAACAAAAGACAAAACCAATCGCCACGCAAAATAACTGGCACTTTCTAAAACCACCCAGACACACACAAAATCCATCCACTGCTGAAAAAAAAAAAGGAGTAAAAAAAGAGGGGCATGTTTTTGTTGTTTTCTTTCCCCTTTCATTCTATTTTCAAGGACACAATTCTCATGAACATCCTTCTTCGCAAGTTCTGGACAGTTGTCCTGTCGGTGAAGTGTTCTGCCGTAAGGTGCACACGCAGACACACACGTTCGCACGAGTCTTTGAAAACAAACAGAACTAGCTTCCACCAAGATGACAAAAAAAAAAAAGAACATCTTATTTGCTGAGCTGCTGCTTGAGGTGTTGAAGAAATTCGTAGTATGAAAGTGCCGACTCTGTCCTGTCGTCCACCAAATGTTGGACAAACAGGTGCCTGTCTTTGCTGTCCTCCCTGCAGACATAAAGAAGGTAATTAGAAAAGAACAAATCCCAAATGAAAATTTTTTTTACCAGCAAGTGTATTTTATATTTATTTAGAAACATGCAGCTTTAACCTTAAGTGTTTAACACTCTAGGTGTCCTTTGCTTGTACATTTGAACCTCGATTTTACGAAGTCACCGGGACCCCTACTAGAATGGAAAGTTGGGCTAGTTGGTAATAATCTATGTTGGAAAACAGCGCGAATAACACACGGACAAAGAGAAGAGAACGCACAGGACGAGGCGCTGACTATCAATTATCTATTCTGAAAACATACGGATGGATTTCTATTATGTTTTCAGAACAGATAGCAGAACGGCAAAGCTAACCATGCTAGAGCTCATTGCCATGGTGCAACCCTCGTCAATTTCACAAAAACGTCACCTGCGAAATTTTGGCGTCACATTTCGCCGAAACGTGTCTCCTGGATAGCTTTTTCGTCGACGGCATTCTTACTCAGGATAGCGAAACGATAGCAACGGGGTTTAATAGGTACTTTGCTTCTGTCTTTTCGATCGATAATGGTGAGGCTCCTATTTTTTTGCACTGTAATCATGACGTTTCTCCGAGTACATTGTCATATCAGAAGGTGTTCTCAAATTATTAATCAGTCTCGGTTGCAAGAAAACTCAGGGACCCGATATGCTACCGAATGCTTTCTTGAAGCGGTATGCTCCATGGATAGCGAAATATTTGTGTATCATTTTTGAAAAAATCTCTCTCAAATGCAGATTTACCAAGTGACTGGAAAATAGCTAAAATACAACCAATTCACAAAAAGGGCAAAGAAACTGATCTGTCAAACTATCGTCCCATTTCAATAACATCTCAGTGCTGCAAAATACTCGAACATATAATTGGGAAACATATCACTAGCTTTCTAGACCAACATCAAATACTAAGTCCGCACCAACACGGATTTAGAGGGGGCTACTCGACAACCACACAGCTCTTACTTACTGTCCATGATTTTGCTTCCGCGCTCAATAAAAACAAACAGGTGGATGTTATATTTTTAGATCTGGCTAAGGCGTTTGATGTTGTCTCGCATACTAAGCTGTTACAGAAGCTTCATACTATATTAAAAAATGACCAAATCCTAAATTGGCTACACGCATTTCTGAAAAATAGGCTGCAATTTGTTTCCTTTGGTGGTTCTGCTTCGAATAGATGCAGTGTTACATCCGGTGTACCGCAAGGTTCTAGTCTCTCACCGCTATTATTTTTACTGTTTATTAACGACTTATGTTCAAATATTGATGTAAATATCAAATTGTTTGCTGATGATTGTATTCTATATAGCATCATTGATTCCCCTGATGACCAGCTCAAACTAAACATGTGTCTCTCTAAAGTTGCCTCCTGGTGCAGGACTTGGCAAATGAATTTGAACCCCTCCAAGTGTGTATCTATGTCCATAACACTAAAGAAACACCCTTACCTTTTTAACTACAGCGTAGACGGACATACACTTAACAACGTCTCAGAGTACAAGTATTTGGGAATTACCATTTCGAATAACTTGTCATGGAACTCCCACATTGCTTCTGTTACCTCCAAAGCTACATGCAAACTCTGGCAGCTAAAACGATCACTTAAATTCGCAACCCCTGAAGTTAAATTACTAGCATATAAAACGTTAATTAGGCCAACACTGGAATACGCACGCGTCGTCTGGGACCCCTACACAGTAGTGAATATAGAAAAATTGGAAATGGTGCAGAGAAAAGCCCTGAGATTCATTTTTAATAAATATGGTCGGTACGATTCGCCGACATCATTAATGAAACAAACAGACCTGACTCCTCTCTCCCAACGCGCGATAACGGACAGGCTGAAAACTCTCTTTCAGATCATCACGGACAGTCTTCACATCAACACAGACAACATGTTTAGCTTCACTACCAGAACTAACACTAGAGCTTCACACCCAAGATACATAAACAATTTCCAGATCCGCATAAATTGCTTTAAAAATTCGTTTTTTCCACGAACTATATCCGATTGGAATAGCCTTCACCCCAGCATCACTAATTCAGATTCACTTGAAAACTTCCTGCACCGGCTGGCCGCCTTATAGCAAGCGACTTGCTCATTATGTCGAAATGTATTCACTTATATTTTTGTAACCCTCTCCTACAACGCCCCTATGTTTGGGGTAGTAGTATTGTGAAATAAATAAAATAAATAAATAATCAGCGCCTCGTCCTGTGTGTTTCCTCTTTGTCCGTGTGTTATTCGCGCTGTTTTCCAACAGGCACCCGCTAATTATTTCATTAAATCGGGAACTTCGTAAAATCAAGGGAGGGGGACCCACGCGCGTAGGGTGTGCGGGGAATCCGAATTTGTTTGTTAAATCGAGAAGCTTCGTAAAATCGGGCCCTGTTAAATCGAGGGTTCCAACCTGTAGTTATTTAGAAAACCAGACAGATCTGTCCCAGACATCAGTGTCAGAGGTCACATGAACAACTGCAACAAACCTTCCACAATGTACTCATTGCACTTTCATGAAAGAGCCGTAGAGGACACCACGGGCTCCCACCCACGTTCAAACTTTTGGGGAATTCACTGAAAATTATACATCAAGCGCCCGATTTCACCCGACATGCCATCCATGTCTCGATCAATCCTAGTCTTCAGCGAAAGCGGGGTGGACGTTCCTTCAAGGTATTTTACGATACGCACTGATCTGCAGACGAAGCACGCGCCTAAAAACGCGTGGCCTTCGATACAACGCCCCTGTGCTATCTGGGAGTGCTGATAAAACTGCGGAGCGGAGAGGGACTGCGTCGCGAGGGTGCGCACATCCACATAGTGTGGCACACACCTCTGGAGCCCGGCGAGCCAATAAAAACCACCGTCGATGACGACTCAGAAGAGAGCAACCTGCCTGACTCACTCTGAGTGGACCGCAGGCTAAGGCACGCCTCGAGCGGGTCCCACGCGCGGGAAGTTCCGTACTCTCCAGGCTCCGGGTGTGGACAGCTCCGGCAGCTCCGGTCTCGCGGAACCCAACGCGTGACGGGATTGGTCCTCGTGTCACGGACAGCCACCGACACCGATGCCGCTGCCGCTTGCACTCGTTCGGCGCTGAGAAAGACCACCGGGCAAAGAGAAAGCACCGTCTCATTCGACGGCACCGTTGAAAAGACCATGCCGCACAGACACCTAGCCCGCCTGGGGTGAATGAACTCAATCTTCGTCAGCCACGCTCCCCCAACCTGGAACGATAAGGTCACCGCCAGACGATCGTTTTCGCCAAGGAGGAGTCACCGACAATGTCATTAAAGTGTCACGCTGTTGCCCTGTCGCGATCTCGGAGGCGGCACCATGGCTGTAGTGGAAGCAGCAGACGCCCGTTCTGCTCGCCCAGACGTCGGCTCTTACGGCCAGACAGGCTCGACTGAAAATCAAAGCAGACGCATTGCTGGAAGGCCTTGTCGGCCAGCACGGCGGCGGCCTCCATTCGCTTTTTAGGGGCAAAGCCCATAGAGGCTGAGCCATGTCCTGCAGGTCCGTCCGCCGTCGGCCGGCGTCGGGCGCTTGCGCTTCTGCCCGTGGAGGTCACGGTGCTACGCAGCAGGGCATTACGCTCACGGGTCAGGTAGCGGGGCACTGGCGCGCGATGGTGGGCAGCAGAAAAAAAGAGCAGGGGGTTCTGAGATGGCCACCCATCTGTCTCGCTAAAAAAGCAAAAGAAAAGAAGAAAACCACACATTCTCCCACTCGCCACGGAAATCAGCACAAGGGCCGAGCGCCGGCATGCAGCGCCTTTCAGCGTCGTTACGTAGACATGCAGGCCTGCTCCGGGAGACCGGGGCGCGAGGCCGCTGCGGCAGCGCTCAAAAACGCCGGGTGCGACCCAGAGTCGAGGAGTCTCGGGAAGCGGCGGCAAAGCGTCAACGCCGACAGCAAGCAGCAACACCTACGACCAAAACCAGGCACCATCAGCACCACCTGAGCTTCGCGCCCAATCAACATCATTCACCACGCGGAGATGCGATCATTTTTTCACGCCAGAGCTTTCTGGTAACCAACCGCCAGGATCCCGATCGTCCAATGGCATTTCGACAAACTGCATCGTAACATGATTTGCTGCCACTTCAGGACCACTTTTAAGGGGATTAGGACGGCAAACGCACTAGCCTGAAGACATGTTCCAGGCGCCGTAACCCTTTATAAAAAAATGGTTAGAGTAGGCGATGCTGGTGGATGTTTACCATGTTGCAACCCAACCCGAGAATGGGGTAGTGAAATAGAACTTTAAGGGGAGACATGGGCCTAAATTTCCTATTTCTGTGATAAAAATGCATGTCAGTTTTGAGGATTTCGGCTTTAGGAAACTAATTATACACCTTCACAACTAAATTTGATAGCCACACACCAAATGGTTGCGTTGGGATATAAAATACATTTTCTGCACATTGGGAGGGCAGTAAACAAAGTAAAGAAGTTCAACGTTTGAATCCACTTTTCTTAGTTCCAGATTGACAAAAATTTAATAATGCATGTACAACCTTTGTCTCCAAGTTGAAAGTATTCCGACACCACAATCAAGATGTCTCCTGAACTGGAAATTTACCTCGGGAATTGGGCTATCTACTTTATTTTGTTTAAGCCAAAGTCCTCAGTGATAAAAAAAAAAAAAAACATGTTTTCAAAAATTGACATAGGACAGACAGTGCCATCTCATATTTTGAGTGTAATAACTATTCCCAAATATTATACTTTTGAGTTATTAAAAACTAGATAGCCCAAAGCCCCACATCCCCCACTTTATACTCAAGCAGTCAAAATGATGCTCAACACCTTCATTTGCAGCATTATAGAGATTTCTTAACAAAGAGTGACACATCCATCTTACAGCAGGTATGTAAAGTTGTCCCAAGAGAGCACGGAAGTATACTACTGCTTTTTCACAGCCAATGCTAAGTCTCCCCTGCAAATTTCATTCCGATCACTGGAGTAGTTCTGGGTGTTAAATCTCTACGCTAGTGTCCCCCTTGACGTAGAAGGGACAGAAATGGGGAAAGAGACTCTGAAGGACCCATTCACCACGAGGGTGCCGCGAGAAAACAGGCCATTAACTGTGTACATACAGCTTCCCACCCTTTCTCATCACTGCCTTCCAGTATGATGTCACCAAAGCAACAGAGTCTCGGACAAGGGGCCACGGCGAACGGTGCCCAAAGTGGCGGCACGGGCATACCTGATCGTGCTCAGCATGTGCACGGGGTAGAGTGCCGGGTAGATGTACGTCATCATCAGGCAGGACAGGGGCATGCTCTTCATCTGCTCCCATGGCGGAGACCGGGTCGTCCAATTTGGTGCTCACGCCAACGCGGAAAGGCAGACAGTCTCGCCGTAAAGAGTACGCTCGTTTAGCTCAAATACCAAGGCCGTCAAACACTCAGAATTTTATGCCTGGGAGATGTGCTCAAGACCACAGTGCCATTGCTCATAAAATAGATAAATTTACAAATAGTTAACACTCAATTTTTGCACTCCCTTTTGTGTGGAGTGTTGCAGCCAATCCTGTGACAAATGACACAAAGCATGAGCAAGGAGTGAAAAGCAAGAAAACAAATTTTTAAGAACACTGAACAAAACAGAATCGATTGCCGAGATTGATCAATGCTGGTCCACTAGACGCACTCTCCACGGCAATGACAGCTCTCTTGAAATTTAGAAAATAAAGCGTGGGATGGCAGATACTTCAGAACCCCAACACCAATGCCAAGACTCTACAATGACGTTGCTCATGCTGCGATCGTGGAAAATGGCAGACTGGCCCAGATCTTGTTTTTGCACCAGACACGCAATCCCAAGTCATGATGGGGCCCACTCTGATGTCGCTATGTTTCTCCACTTGTGGCTCTGGGACCCAAGGCAAATCACAGAGTCGTAAAGGGAGATAAAACTGATGGCAAAATCATGCGAAAAGTCCGCACTAGAGACGCCGTATGCTCCATACTGCCCACTCCGAGAGAAAGATTGTGCAACTTACTCTAAGACTAAAAAAAAGATTAACAATGTAAAAACAATGCAACCATAACAGAAATCTGCAAACACACAAATCAATGCTCTCTTCTTAAAAGAAAAATTTCCAATTCAAAATTAATGCTACGGGTATCTACACCTCGGCCTCCACGTGCCAAATCTGGCCCGCGGAGGTCTTCTGACCGGCCAGTGGCTGACTGCAGTCCTCTAATGAAGCCCGGCCTGTGGTCAGCTTCCAGCAAGCCCGCTGCCTACCGGCGCAAAAGCGTGCGTAAAGCTACTATGCCGCAACGCAAACGATTAAAAAAAAAATCAGCCGAACCCATCCTTTGGGAATGATTATCTACGTTAATGCGAATAGCATCAAACGGTGCGGAGTTATGCGCGTTCGTCAGGTGGCCGGCACACTCTAGATACGCCAGCCCACTCTTGAGGCGATTCTAAATTTGTTGACACTTTCACAGCCCTGCGCACGATCTCCGCAGCCCAGCACGTGCGTTTGTGTCACTTAGGAAGGCGAGCAAAGCACGCGCCATACGCACAAACACTCAAAATGGTACCGACCAGACTTTCTGGCGTCTCAGCTAGTCTCAACCAACGGTACTCTAAGCAGTTGTTTATATCTTTACCATAGGACGCGCTTTACAGCGCTGTCACAGCTACCGGTGCGCGCGCGTTCCATGCACGAGGGCTCATTCCGCTCTCGTGAGGCTGAGCACGGCCGCTACATCACCCTCTCCCGGCGCGGGAGAGGGTGAGCTAGCGGCAGTGCTCAGCCTCACGGAGCGGAATGAGCCCTCGTGCATGGACGCGCGCCGGTAGCTGTGACAGCGCTGTAGCGCGTCTATGTAAGATATAAACAACTGTTTAGAGTGCGTTGAATGACTGCCTTCATAGCTCTGTGGTTAGCGCGTCTGCCTGCTGATCAAAGGGTCAACGGTTCGAATCCCAGCCGGCGCCGGTCTTTTTTATTTATTTATCGACCCGCGGCGTAAGAGGTTAGATAGCCAGATAGATAGATAGATAGATAGATACATAGACGAAAAGTGCGTGAAGTATCCAAAGAATGCTATTCGCATTAATAAACTAGAGAAAAGTGCTTGTAGTAAAGCGTGTCCTCTTGTCGTACTATTCGATGGACATCACCAGCATCACGTTCTTTTGCAAAACTTTTGCATTCAAAAAAAAAAAGACACCAGAAAAAGATTCTGCCAACTCATAAATAATTTTCTCTTTTTCTTTTTACACAAGAAAATTTTAAAAAGTTAGCTATGTAACAAACTGATATCTCTTCCACACTTCAGTTTACTAAAAAGCTAGCTGGCCAAAGTAACACAAACATTTTAAGCGGGTTTCCTTAGCCAAACAAACATGCACATGACGCAGACTAAACTGCCACGGAGCCCGTTGCAACAATGCCAAAAAATCAGAAAAAAAATCAGCAGAACCCATCCTTTGGGAATGATTATCTACGTTAATGCGAATAGCATCAAACGGTGCGGAGTTATGCGCGTTCGTCAGGTGGCTCGGCACACTCTGAGATACGCCAGCCCACTCTTGAGGCGATTCTAAATTTGTTGACACTTTTCACAGCCCTGCGCACGATCTCCCGCAGCCCAGCACGTGCGTTTGTGTCACTTAGGAAGAAGCTCGAGCAAAGCACGCGCCATACGCACAAACACTCAAAATGGTACCGACCAGACTTTCTGAGCGTCTCAGCTAGTCTCAACCAACGGTACTCTAAACGGTTGTTTATATCTTTACCATAGGACGCGCTTTACAGCGCTGTCACAGCTACCGGGGCGCGCGCGTTCCATGCACGAGGGCTCATTCCGCTCGTGAGGCTGGAGCACGGCCGCGCATCACCCTCTCCCGAGCGCGGGAGAGGGTGAGCTAGGGGCCGTGCTAAGCCTCACGAGACGGAATGGCCCTCGTGCATGGAAGCGCGCGGCGGCAGCTGCGTAAAGATAGCTAAACAAGTGTTTAGAGTGCGTTGAATGACTGCCTTCATAGCTCTGTGGTTAGCGCGTCTGCCTACTGATCAAAGGGTCAACGGTTCGAATCCCGCCGGCGCCGGTCTTTTTTATTTATTTATCGACCCGCGGCGTAAGAGGTTAGATAGCCAGATAGATAGATAGATAGATAGATAGATAGATACATAGACCAAAAAGTGCGTGAAGTATCCAAAGAATGCTATTCGCATTAAAGAAAGCTTTGCCCAGCTTACGTGTTTCATGAGTGCGAGCACAAAGAGGGGCACCAGGCGGGCACAGTGGGGAATGGGCAGCCCCGCCGACGCCTGTCCCGCACTCAGCGTGGCCCTGAAGGCCTGCACCAAGTCCTGGCAGGCATTGACCAGGGCGTCCCTCGCGTCCACCACCGACGAGGACAGGCTGCGGTCCACGGCTGGAACCAGAAGCGACACGCCACCGCATTAACTAGCACGTGCCGAGGCGTCAACTGACACTTGTCAACATGTTGAAACAAGACGGGCCGACGCATTAAACAGCGCGTGCCAACAAATTAACAGACGCCTGCCACTGCATTAACTAAGATACGTCCCAAGTGCCCGCTCGGTCCTTCACGCCCGTGCCCCATTTCTCGGTAGGAATAACTCGGCGTACCTGCCAAGCTTGTTCCATTACGGTACTGCAAAGGAGGGCGCTATACCCTTTTTCACCTCAAGAACCGTAGTAAAAAATTGTATGGCTCCTCGCGGAGCATTACTAATTTCCCCCTTTATGTAGAGAATTTATATGTACGGTAGGTCCATTTTAGATTAGACAGATGTTATCAACACACACACACTTCAAATGCCAAAATCATCGCTTCTTCCTCCAACAACAAAATCTTGTAAGAACTATTATTATAATGCAATTAAGTGCAAAGGTGCAAGCGAGCTGGACTTTGTGCGGTGTATGAAGTATGTGTAAAACTTCCTTTTTTTCTTTCTTGAGGTGAAAACGAGTACAATTTCTCTTTTGCAATCCAGCTCCCCAATTTTTCAGTAGGATTAGGACCAGTTTTAGCGAGCGTGCATCAAAGTGGTTACGCGTGAACAAAACATGAGCTTTTGCCTACGTGCCCAGAGGAACCTCCCAAGTTTTCGGGGATCAGAAAGAAAATCGTGAAACTACGGAATCAGTGTGCATCACCATCGTTTCTTGAAAGGAGTGTTCGACAGTTAGACATTACTCGATATAAAATAACTACAATGTTAAACGTGAACTCAAAGCAATACAGTAAAACCTCGTTAATTCGGATCTCATGAGACCGGCAAAAATGTCAAAATTATCCGAAAGTCGAAATATTGAATGGACAGAAAACTGCGCGAAAATGTTTCCCTGTGACATAGCTTTATTTTGAGAAGAAATCTTATTGCCGCCTGCTTTCTGGACAACATTTGGGCGGAGACGACTTTTCTTAGCGCGGTCAGGTGCTCCACCACACTCGCACTGTCAGAGATGTAGCAGAAGTCTTCAAGCACAACAAGGGCCTCCGCGGCCTCTCGCACAGTGCAACGCGGCAGCTGCTTTTCACAAGAAAGTCTTTATCTTCGTTTAAAGCACGCCCGTCGTCACAGAGGGCATCCCTGATGATCTCATCGTCACTCGGCTGACCGGCCACAACAACACCGTCATCAATCGCAAGGTAGTCAGCAAGTTGCACTCGGGCAGAAAGGACATCGTCAAAACGGCCGTCGTCGTCTTCAGCGACGTCTGGGGTCTCCACCACCCGGCAAGCTTCGAACTGGACAGGAACGCTGTGCCAGTTAGCGATAATCTCAGTGGGCATGTTGTTCCACACGTACGACAAAATGTGGATACCGCTGAGGAGCAAAACTTTGTATTCCTTCGCAGCCTCAGTGCACAGCAACATTCACTCCAATACGTGCTTCCTGTATCTGCTATTCACGTACTGAATTATCCCTTGATCCATGGGTTGAAGGGTAGCAGTAGTGTTAAGAAACAAAAACAAGCTGAATGCACTTCAGTCCCGACGCATTAGAGTGGGCGCTGCAATTATCGACTAACATCAACACCTTGCGCTTCTTGGTGCGGAAGCGTCGGTCTAGCTGGTGCAGACAAGCTCGAAAAACTTCAGACGTCATCCAGGCCTTCCGATTCGCTTGGTAGTCGACGGGAAGTTGTTTGAGGTTTTTGAAACTTCTCGGCTTATTTGCCTCTCCAGTCACAAGAAGTGGCAAGCACTCCATACCAGTCATGTTTGTGCCAAGGAGAACTGTGACCCTTTCTTTACTTCTTTTGCCACATGTGCAGGGGTCTCCTTTCAGTGTTATGGTTTTGTCTGGTAGGGCTTTGCAAAACAATGCTGTCTGGTCTGCGTTAAAGGTGTCGTTTGGCTTATGTGCAGCGAGGTACTCGCGAAGCTTGACGTCTTTCCAGTCATAGACAACATCGCCATTGACGGCACCTTTCTGAAGACCAGTCCATGTCTGTCTTTGAAGCGGGCAAACCAGCCCTCAGATGCTTTGAACGAAACAGTCTTCATCTTCACTGCATACTTTTCTGCTTTAGGGCAGATCACAAGACCACTCAAAGGCAGCTGCGCATCCCGTGCGCCGACAAGCGACCGCAGCAAGGCCTCTTTTAGTTTCAAGTGCGCCGCCTTCCACAGCCGCTCTCTTTTCGCGTTCAACTTCTCGCTCTCGAAAGCCCATAGGCTCTCGGCCTCATTTTTCACGTACATGGCCAAAATGCTTCTCTTGACGTCGTACCTTTCCATCACTTGCTGTCGAGAGACACCGTCTTTCAATACCCTCAGTATTTCCACTTTCGTTGCTAAATCCTCGGCCTGGTACAGTGTAGACCGCATGTAACGTATGTCACGGGAGTCGCGAAAATCCGCACTATAAGCGGTACCGCGCTATAACCAAAACATCAATTTTTCAGGCCAAAATACATGCCATGAGACAACTCAGCTTTGTAAAACAATTTATTTATGTTAGATGAACTCTTGGGTCATCCAGGCCTTTCCATTTGCTGTGTACACTACAGGCAGACATTCTCGCTTCTTGAAGCAACGGGGTCGTTTGTATTTCCCGATGATAAACAAGCGCCGCTTGTCGGAGCCGTCCATGTTTGCAGAAAACAAAACTGTGACACGTTCCTTTGAGACTTTGCGGCCGGAACAGGGTTCACTTCACCTCTCATCGTGAGAGTGCGATCGGGAAGCACCAGGCCCCCTAGCCGTGGCCGCCGCTCGCGCGCATACCTCGGGCGTCGGGTTTCGCGCCTCCGTCCCTCCGCTGCCGCGCAGCTCCCGCAAGCCCCTCGCTACGCAAGGGGGAAAGGGAGGGAGAAGGACGCGATGCGCCATGCAAGTGTTGCGCCATGCCAGCCATGCACCCCCTAGTAAAGTATTTGCATGCACCTTGCTCCTTGCCCCCTTCCTTCTCTCCTTCGCAAATGCGCAAAAAAAAAAAAGGGGGGCGCGCGCACGCGCACGTGCACGCACATGCACACACACGTTTACTTTTGTTTGTTGCTTACTGCGACTCGCGGCGTTGCTCACGTCTTTATTTGAAAACGCGGACATAAACCGCTAACACCCCCGTCAGCTTCGTGGCCGATCTAGTATTGTATATCGGAAATAAATTCCGTTCTGTGTTTAATTTATAGTGTTTTACCGTTCCTTTCTAATCAACCTAAAATCAAAACTTTTTTTTTTTTCGGTTTTGCTGTTTTGGGGGGTTGGTTTAGAACCAAGTAAATACGGTACTTTTTTCATGCCACTTTCGACATCTTTGACGATGCTCTGTTTAGTTTCGAGAGACAGGGCTTGTCGTTTCTTGGCCATCTTGGGCTTGGGAGACGCAGAGATCGGGATGGACGGTCGATTTCCGCACGATGTGCTTGATGCGATCCAAGCGCGATCCAAACACGACGTGGAGCAAGTTAGCAAACTGCAAGAAGCGAAACTAGAAACTATCCAGCCTTCGTTTTGCGCACGCGCGAGGTGTAAGAAAGTAGGTTGGTGTTGCGTCACTCGAGCGAGGGGGTGAAATTGAAAGAGTGAAAGACTTGGGGGTGGCTCAATGGGGTTTTCGGAGTTGAGCACGCGTGTGCGTGTGTCGGTCGCAGCTCGCTACCTCACTGCGTTGTAACTCGCTGCGTAGTCATTCGTCTTCGCCTCTCTCTTTGCTTCTCCTCGCTTCTTCGAGCAACCTCCGTGCCCCCGCGAGTGCCGCTTGCGGCTAGTGCCGTTATCTAGTGTCGCCGTGTCCCACAGGGAAGCGTGTTCGCTGCGCCGGTCGGTCGGCGGGCTGTTCCAGAGACCGCACTATAACCGATATTTCCCTTCACGCGCCTTCATTTTAAGCGGTATGTAATTACATGGAGTTGTATGGGAGGCGAACCGGTGGTTGAAAAAAGCCGCGTTATACCCGGTCCTGCACTGTAAGCGGTTACGTTGTAAGTGGTCTATACTGTACTTCTGCCACTTCGCTGGCGGAACCGCCATGAAGGTTGCTACAGTTGCTGCACGTGACGACATGCCAGGAGACTAGCGCGCAGACGCACGGCATTCCAGAGCGAAATTGGCTCGAAACACAGAGAACCGGAAGAGCGAAGTACCATGGGAAAAACCGGAAAAACCATGTGTGTACCTCGGATGGATAGCGGTCATACCCTTTAGAACGTGCGGTAGCTTGTGCCACCTGCCAAATTCGTCCGAATTAACCACAGTGCGCTCAATTGCCTCCAAATTAATGAGCGTTTGGTGCCATTGACAAATACACACGTTTGACAGGACCGGATTGGCAGTTCGAATTATCTGAATTAGCGGGAGCTTAATTATTGAGGTTTTACTGTACAAAAAGAAAACAGATAGGTCCAGGTTGCAAAGCGGCAGAGTATGTCGGATATCAGCAGAGTCGCCGGGGAGTGATTTGGCCCACCTGGAGGTCCCGTAATGTGCATACTGCAGTTACCCCGAACACAGTTAAGTCTTACATTCTTCGGACGCTTGAAGGTCACCGGGACAGCCACACATTGACCGAGGTGGCCAGGGAACAAAAAGAAATGACAGACGCACCCATTTTACAGAGCAGCCCCACCACAGCCTCTTGATCGATGGAGCCCAGAATGTCCTGGAGCAGCGCCGTGACAGGAAGGCTTAGTGTGTGCACCCGGATTCTCCTCTCCCCTGCACAAATCCACGAGAGAACAGCCTCAGAAAAACGAGCACGCATTCGCCTACTGCGACACAAAATTTCGAGAGAAAGTCGCCAAACATCGCCCTTCACAGCTTCTCAGTGATGAAGCTTGATTTCAAACCACTGACTTTTGAATGGCCCAATACAAACGCAAATCAGGTTAACCCTGTGAAGGTGCCAAAAAAGCATTGAGTGGTGAAATAAGAGCCAAAGCACAGGCGAGCCAGCGTATGTGACTGTGCCAAAAAAACCGGACACAAAGTACACAAGAAAGAACAACAAACCACCACCTTTGAGACAGTAGTTGTCCCTCCCCCTCGCCTTCCCGTGCTTATTTCTGCGTCCTTCCTCAAAGCGTCGTATCTCAAACTCCTTTGTTGATACAATATTTCAGGACAGGAGACCACTAACTTGAAGACACCTACAAATGCTGTACGAATGAGATAAAAGATCTCGCTAGACATTTAAGCAAATGATGCCAGAAAAGTAGAAACAGAATGGCAAAACCTTACAATAGTTTTCAACTGTCCCAGGTTCATCATTTCAAGTTCTAGAGTTTGTTTTGCGAGCCATAAGCCCTAAAAATGATTGTTTATAGGAGGTCAACCACCGCCTAGAGAGTAGACAGTTTTTCTGTTGCACCTGGCTCCCCCAGCTCCGATGCACGACGACATGTGCATCAGAAAGTGTGACGAGGAGGTACAAGTGGTGCGGTTTCTGTTCCTCCGCTCGTGGCTCTGGGTCCCACAAGCATGAACACAGAGTCGTAAAGGGAGGGGCCGAAAATTACCTAGAAAATGGTTACTTTATGCTAGATTCATGCTTCAAGCGAACTACTCAAAAGATATTCCTGTCTTGACCTCCTTCAATACTACACTGCCATGTGCAAAAAAAAAGAAAAGCTACCAATTAAAAAAAGAAACACGAGTTGCACTTGCTAATAAACAATTAATGGTAATCGTGGAATTCTCAAACGCAGGTCATGCCTTGCACCTTGTTCACGCCGTCACATTGGAAAGGTACCGCAGTAGTACCTCCGTGACAATGTTCGGCGAGTTCAGCTTACTAATGTTCAAGACTGTACCCACTCTCCCTCGTATCCACCATAACCCTGCTACAATCATCTCGTAACGCAGTTTTTTTTTGTTTTTTTCATTCGCATAAAGTCTTACGTTGACAAGCTTTATTTTGCGCAGAATTTGAGGGCAACAAGTAAGCTCAACTTAGGTTCAAATGGTGAGAAACTACCGTCTCTCCCACCCTCCCTAATTTCAGAATGCTCAACTTTTCGGGGGTCTGTTCAAAGCAAAAGAAAAAAATCCGTAATTTTAGTGAAGTCCCGAACAAACATCCACCCCCGAAAGGTCGCCTACGCAGTACTTCACAGCTAGATACAAAGGCGGTCCCGGCGTATTTCGACCGAGACAGTGTACCAACCCCGGCTCGAGGTGTAAAGCACGGCAGCCTGGAAGCAGGCCAGGTTGCAATCAGTCAGGCTCTCCTCGATGGCGATCTGCATTCCGAAGCCGGCGTCCGGATTCACATTGGGCAGAGACAACAGGTCGGTCGACCGGACAAAGAAGTTGCCGTGGAAGGTGTGGATCATCAGCCCTGCATCGTGCAAGCAGCAAGCATGCGCAAAGTCAGTCGTCAATCAGAGTCAATCACACGGACCAGGCATGTTAATTTACTTGGAAGGCAGTTTCCAAAATTTTCATATCTTATAGGGTAGGATTCCGTTTTCCGAGTTTATGTCATGTAAAATTAGGAGGGTATTTTTGGGAGTTTCCCAATTTTCTGAAATTCTGAGTTTATTTTACTGTAATCTCAATTTTTAAAAATTCAAAAACGATATAAATGAAGTTTGGGTACCAACTAGCCCAACTACATGTCTTGTCAACATGACCCTTAGTCCTGGAAAAACCCTGAGAAGCAGAAGGCAAACCCCTTTTGTCAGTAGTTCAATATTTTAAAGTAAACTATAATGGCATCTCCTTCAGACAACCAACCCTGTGCACTTAAAAAATTTACTTGTAAAACACGCTTTTTTTTTTGCCGTGATTTTAAAATTTTGAATTTTTCGGACAAATTTAAATTGACGAAAAATTTACCGGCGAGTGTTTTTAGATTTTTTTAAGATTTATTCAAAAAAATGGAACCCTACTTATAGGCTACACTAAAAGTTTGTTACAGCAGCTATTCGAAAAAGTAAAAGCTCTCGACTCACAGCTGGCATGTACAAGACAGCATAATAAAACCAAAGAGGCAGAAACAAAAAAGACTTACACAGCACCGAGACGGAGCTGTGTACGTCCTTCTTGTTTCCGTATCTTCGGTTTTATTATGTTGCCTAATATTCACCAGCTCACCTGCACGCTCAATCTTCTTTCATGTACTACAAGAAAATAACTAAAAAAAACCTGGGGCAGCTTAATAAAGCTTGACAGTCTATGATGTGCTACTTAGTATGATTGTGCTTCACTATGAGAGTACCAAATCTTGCCATAAATCACTGGATTCATTTAGGAGACAAATTTTTCCCCTTCTCCAGGGATTATTTTCATCATTCTTGTCCAGCTTGCTTGCACCTTTGCATTTAATTGCATTATAATTATAACCTTAAATTGCAAGCTTCACCCTTGTTGGTATTAGACTGGTGGCAGCTGATAAAACCCGTTTGCTCTACTAGCGTCTAACCCCTGGTTAGCTCAGTTGGTAGAGCGCTCCACCTGTAATGGAGAGGTCCCGGGTTCGATACCCAGACCAGGCGGAGTTTTTCAGTCGCTCACCAGTCACCTAGCTGTGTTTGGAGATTTGTGTTTGTCCTTTGTCCCTCTTGTTCCCCTTCTCCAGGGATCATTTTCATCATTCTTGTCCAGCTCGCTTGCACCTTGGCATTTAATTGCATTATAATAAAAATTCACCTCTCTTTGTAAATATACCCTTTTTCTTGTACGCCCTTACTTTTTGTTTTTAGTTTTAGGGCAGCATTTTTAAGGCACCATTTGAAGTAATTGATTTGTCTGAAGATATTTACTCGACCTCGTGTGCAAAGCTAAAAGCTGAATGAAGAGCCTGATTATCTCCGTTCGGTTTGTATCACTGCACAAAGTACAAAAATTAAAGTCTTGAACAGCTTGCCTTTCGTGCATCGTATCCTCATGACCGCTTCAAAACCGATCTTGCGGGTGACGTAGTACCGGAGCTCAGCCTCAAACTTTTCCATCTGCCCCTTGTTCAGCGTGCTGTGGAGGCCTGGGTAGTAGTTGATGCAGCCCGCCGAGTACTTGGAGATGCAGGCTGGCGAAGGGGAAGAAAGATTAATAAAACAGGCTACTTCACCTCTTTTTCAGGGTAATCTGAATTCGAAAATAACACAGCCCTTGCTGACCCACATGCTGTCCTGGTGCTAATACTCAGTTAACAATTTCCAACAATCCTTGAAAACTATCATGCCAACATAGCTTGCACCGTCCATGCGGCTTCTGTAGCAACATAGTTTCCACCGTGTACAAAGAAAGATTGTCTTCCACTGTCTCACTACAAGACACAAAAGCAAAAACTTCCTTTCTGAGCTCTTCATAAGTTCTTCCAAGATTTTACTACCAAAAATAAATGCAATCTTATTAGTGTACCCCTGCAACAAAATTACGGCACGATACATGGAACAATGGATCTGCGAAGCCCGAAAAGACTCAAAAACAGCACGGCACATCATACTGGAAATCAAATTTTAGGTCTGTTCTCTACGCTATGCTCTTAAAAGTATACACAAAGGTGCTCCACGCAAGAGTGAGCCCTTACCTAAACTTGCGACGTCCATGTACTGGGCCCCCATGAGAAAGAGGTCCACTGCAACCTGCTGGCCAGAGCAGTCTAGCGCCAGCTTCTTGTAGAAGTCAATGGCAGGCAGCAAGTTAGCAATTTCCTGTAAAGATCATCAACACTCCAGTTGGAAACTCATCGAACGTGCTCCGATTGCTGCTACCTGCTCACTACAAACCCATCTTTCCACAACATGGTAAAATCCACCTATTCATACTATAGACCAACACGCTGTTTACAAACAAGCCGGCTTTTGCCCACACCGGTGTGGGCACTGCGCATGCGCAGAAACCGAATTCGCGTGAACTGAAGCGTCTGCGCATGCGCGGTGCCGTCAACAGCGCCACCGCAGCGGCGTGACGTCAGGGCCGCGTGCTGGTCTATATACTGAGGGAGGCCACTCCTTCCAACCACAAAAGCTAATTTTGCAAATCACTTCGGCTTCTCTTTCAACCTCTCAGTACTACTCTGTCGAGGACGTTTCATCTACGTTTTAGATAGAAACCTTCAAAACAGCGACTGCAGGTGCCTCTGAAGGAGGTCCCATTCATGAACTCGTACAGCAAAAGCACCGTAGGAAGCTATAGATACTTGAGTCTCTAGCTATATGAGAAGCTGTAGTTCAACTGCCCTTTTC
Source organism: Ixodes ricinus (assembly GCA_037355805.1). Taxonomy (NCBI): domain Eukaryota; kingdom Metazoa; phylum Arthropoda; class Arachnida; order Ixodida; family Ixodidae; genus Ixodes; species Ixodes ricinus. The sequence continues at coordinate 156,553 of JAZHYW010015738.1, forward strand.
CAGGTGCCTTCAGAGACATATACACGAACTCATCTCTGTTACGTCACGACGCGGTGGTGTGCGCGTCGGTCGCACTTCCGGTGTGGGGCTGTGCGCGGAAGGCCCCATGGACAGGCGTGTATTCCTGCGCTGTTTTGAAAGGAACCCTGACGACAACATGCTCTATCCCGTCAAACCGCCGCGGCTGGGCTGTACTCAAAGAGTCGAGAAAGGTTTGAAAATCAGTTCTCGCTGTTCTCGGTTCAGCCCGAGAACGTGGATATGTGCCGTAAAAATGGTAAACCAGGACGCCGCCGGACCACAATTGCTTGGGCGGGAAGCACTTTGAGTTGAATTCCCGGATACTTGTGGTCATCAGATTTATTTGTTTTGTTCCAACATGGAACGCCGGAAAACCGTCAAGTTGTGCGGCTCCACCTGCGGACTACGCTTCAGTGCGTCTGTAAGTCGAACGACCGTCTGATCGCGTTCGAACTGTCGATCTGCTTTTCAAACGCTTCTGCTTGTCGTCTGCTCTCTTAGATGACACCGGCCCGTAGACCAAATGTTGGCCCGGTACTTGCGTACAGAAGTAAGTGCAGGCCTCAGGAGACTTATAGTTTGAAGGTTGGTAAGCAGGCTCGACGTAAACAGTAGACGCAAGGAGATGTTGATTATTGTTACCAGCGGCCATCACCGACTTGTTATGCCCGATTCACTTCGTCCGATTCTGCTTGCGATTTTCTGTATCGACGTCGACCATCTCAGCTGCGGTTGACGGTTTTGCAGCCCGAGCGACGTCGCGACTGAAAATTGCGAGCGAAATCTCATCATGTGAATCAGGCTTTAGCGTATACAGTCTGCAGCGTCCACGCGGAATGAATCGCCGCATGTCAGATTATTCACGCGAAGTTTTTGCGGTGCAACGAGCCTCGTTAATTTCGCTGACGCCGCTCATGTAGTCAGACATTGCCAGAAGACGTAGAATCAACAATTCGAAAGCGATAAAGGGCAGGGAACTCACACTGCGCCGATAACATCGCATTTCAATGGTTTGTTTATGGGCGATGCCCGCGGCTTGTTGCCCACAACCCCATCGCGCATGCGCAGCACACGGTGGCGTCCGCATAGGGGCACTCCGGACGCTCCAATTTGTTTGTAAACATAGAGTATGGTGTGTGAAGTAATTCGGGCAATACAGATTGGAGTGCAAAAACGAATGCGAGAAACCAAGGCCTCACCTTTCCAGCCCTCTGGTTGGGGTCTTCCCTGGGCTTCAGGTTCCCAGGCCCCACGTTGGGAAGGCAGGTCTGGAAGACGGACACCCTTCCACCAACGGGGCTCTGAAAGCGAGGGCACGAGAATGCCGTGAAACTTTAATTCTCCGAGATTTATAGCAATTTGTTTAGCAATGTTTAGAAATGTGCCAGAGGAGAAACTGCGCAAACGGTAGCTTCGGTCTGCCATGCCGGAGTTTGGCAACCATTCCTTCGAGAGAACGACGATGCGACTAACCATGAGCTTGTACGCCGCCTGGACAGCCGCACCCAGTGCACTTGTGGGCTCGCCGTTGTGGGCGTGGATAGCAGGCAGGTTTGTCAGCAGCTCTTGCACCAGCTGAGGCAAAGATCGACACGAACAGTCACCCCCTCCCAATCCAGACACAGTTCCGAGTGCTTCCCCACCAAGGAACTGACAAAGCTGACCATTATTGGCATTTGCAACCTCTCCACTTTTTATTAAAAGCTTTTACAGAATTTGAAGAATAAGACAGAGAGAAACCCAAAAGTTAATTGGAAGCAGGATAAGGAAAAAGACTGCTCATAAGTGTTTATTGGAAGATGAGATTGTTGCGGACTTGTGAGGCTACATTTTGAACTGGCCCCATCGTCGAAAGGTTACACGAGTGGCATGAAAGAACTCACCCCTCTGCATTCAGCAATGTTGACAAGTAGGCTGTCCGGAGATGGCAGGAACACATCTATGAAAGAGACAAACTAGTTAGCAAAGTTAGTCCTACAATCCTGTCACAAATGCCATAACATGTCTGAACCAGAAATAGCATAAAGATGCAACTGGAACAAAGAAAACTGCTTACTTCATTAATGTTCATAAACCACTTTATTTTTCATCCCGTGTCTGAAGGCAGTCATGCCTAACAAACCTTGCATGAACTGTAAAAGCTTAGTGAATTTACACACCATTGTTTTGAAAAAACTGACAATGTCCAACAAAAAGCTTAAAAATGTCCAATTCACCAGCTATCGGCACAAACTGCAACGATTTAAAGTTCATGTAAGCTTCCCTGGAGAGAAGTTGCCGTATTCCATTCATTCTACCTCTTTTGGCACTTTCTTGAAATTCCAAGTTATTGAGCCTTCACTGCTGCTCCTCCCTCCCTTCCTTTACCCTCCCCCAAGAAGCTGTCAACCAAACCTGTTCCAATGTGCATGCTACTTTATATTCCATTCCATAAATTGTGTCTAACACCATCAAAGGAATCACTGCGCATGGAGCTCCAGCGACAAAGTATAGCTCCAACTGGTCTGCACCTCCAGCAGAGATAGAAGACGCACAGCTCTCGGAGACTCAACAGGGAAGGGCGTGTCACCTTCAATGTCAGACACCAGCAGCATCTGGGGCTGGCTGAGTCCCTCCCCCAGGTTGTAGAAGTGCACCGACGAGTCGAACGTGATGAAGCCCACCTGCGTCCTACTGTCGCCCGGAATGTTGTCCAGCTCTTCCAGGAGCACCTTGCAGAAACACGACAGGTACCCTGAAACAAGCCCCAACCGATCAGAAATGCTGGTAAAGTTGTCGCTTCATTAATTTCCTCCAATTCCAGCGCTTGCAAAAGCAAAGGCAGCACAATGAGAGGCGAACGTGTATTTCTCGTGTATAGACGAAGAGTGTTGTCGAACCTGTCTGAATTGCACCGTGTGAGACGTCCAGGACAAATAGGTAGACGGCAGGCTGCGGCGGTCGCAACTGCAAAGAGAGGCAAACGTGAATGTAGTCGTCAGCAGAGTTCATCCAATCCAACAGAATGCGCAGCGGAGGTAAGGCTAGCCACTCCCTACAAGACACCCGTTACGCTTCATCGCGAGCCATCACCAACGGACAGGTTAGCTTCATAACTAACACGATACTGCCCAAATCACAGGGGTGGACACTATATCAGAACCCATGAATTTCTGAGGGCTGCAAATCAAAACCCAACCGACGAAACCGTCAGCATGAGTACGAGAGGCATAAGCCTCAATAATGAGCTGGACTAGGTTCATGCCCGTTAAACCTTCTATCACATAACTAAAGTCGTACCAACTTCAAGTGAAGGCTAGGATTCTGCGCTCAATTGCACACTCAATGAGCCCCAGAACTTGCCTACACTTTGCCCTAAGCAACTTCCGAGAACATTCAAGAGTTTGGGGTGGTGGTGCCTCTAAATATCGCACTTCAACCAAAATTAGCAACAGGGTCGTCGGCCGCCGTCTGCTCACCATGTATTCGGACGGTGCAATGAACTCGACCGTGGCGTGCCGAACCTCAGGCCGCCGCTCAGGGTCTCCGTACTTCCGACTCGACGGGTCAAACATGAAGTCTTCGGGCACTGCGCAGACAACGTTGCGAAGAAAAGGAAAAATGAGCGCGAGCTCAAGTCGACACCTTCACGTTGTAAACCGAGACAAAGGACAACTCACGTGCGTTGATTCGGAAACAGATGTTGCACTTCCATTTTTGCCGCTCGACGAACTGGACGTAGGGATTGATGTACGTACGGCACGACCGGCACCTCACGATGGTACTGCTCTGAATCACCGGGAGGTGCTGCAAAAAACGAGATTTGGAGAGAACTTTAGTTTGGAAACAACTTCCCTGCTAATCACTAGACCAAACTAAAAAAAAGAAAGACAGCACCAGTATCCTTACAAAAGCGTGTGGGACTTCATAGGTGCTTTTTCACACGCATGAGATGTGAAATCGTTTCGAACATTTCAACTTCTCGACTGAGTGTAGGGGTGCCAAATAGCAATGGTGGAAAGCAAAGCGGGGAAGCAGGCACCCAAGTACACTTCGCAACACTAAAGTACAACTTCATCGCAGCGGTGCAACAGTTAGAGCGGCAACGTAAAGCCAGCACTCACGTCGACGTCCCGGAAGGGGTGAATTAGAATTCCTAGGGGTAGGCGGGCCTTTTGTAAGAGCGACTGCGTCTCCGGGATCTTGGTCAGGGTACACCTGAAAATCCTGGAGAGAAGAGAGAAACCAATAAATGCCGCTAGTCAGCAAATGATGGGGTACAAGCAGCACCGCTGCAACAGCACACTCTTCCCACACAAACTTACAATTTTTCTCGCCTGAATCGGAAGAGAGAACGCAATAGGCCCTTTCCAAAACTCAGTCTGGCCACTTCGATAGCTATCATTGCCTAAGTGAGTATCACATGTACATGCTAGTGGCAGCCTTTTGATGGCTTGAGAAGGAAGAATTTGAAGACAGAAGCCGATGTGGGGCTTGAGAATCCAGACATTAGTTCGCTGTATTGTTGTTTGATGTCACCGTGACGAGACTTGTAAGCTTCTATGTGCTACGCATTTGAGGGTGACACTGGAATGTTTGGCTTCGGCTCGCCCCAGACAGATCATGACAATTAAAATGCTAATTTTATCAAGAGCTTTACTCAATTAGAACTAAGTGTCTCACACACAGCGGTAGTTTTTTGACACCATAAAAACTGAAGCACACAAAAAAATAACTGTTAAGCGAAAAAAAAACTCAATTTTGAAATGTCTACTGTTAATGAATAGGTAGTAGACTTTATCCGCCATCAGCATACAACAATTTGAACTGATTTTTTTAGCCACTAGATGGCACTGAATTTGTGAAAGGGTTTACAGTCCTCTTCTAAAGAACTAAGCTATCATTACCAGACCTGCCAAGTACCTGGATACAAAAATAGGACTACCATGCAAACGGGGGGGGGCATTTCAATAAGCTTGAGTAGTTGCGGTGTTGCAGCTTCAACAAGTCATGCGAGTATGGCTGGCTGTATCAGGGGCCAGGCTGGCCCGTACAGCCAGCCATACTGAATTAATGCAACCACAGAAAGCAAAATGTATTCCTTTCTTTGATTCGATAACACAGCGAAAATTCAGTGCTATACTGCTTCAAAAAAACTTGGAGATATTTTTGCGCTCTTTAGAGAGGGCCATCCTAGAGTACGCCCGAACAACACAGTTGACAAAGAATAAAGAAGCTTGATTATCAGCAGAACCAGAAGTATACTGAACAGTTAGCAGAACCGAAACTGCTTGGTCTAGAAAAGTATGCTTCTCAGATTGCGCGCCACGCTGACGGAGGACCGGAGATAGCCGAGCATTCAGTGAACCAATCGTCATCCGCTACGTGTGCAACATGGCGGCGCTGCGATACGTAAGAACAAGTCTGATTACTATGGCGATTGGCTTGAGCTCGCGACCGAGTTTCCTTGGCATGTAGCTAGTAATCCGATTTCCCGCTAAAACTTATAAAAAAAAGTTTAAACGGGAAAATTTTATATTTCCGGGAGATTTTACCATCAATCGGACAACCGCATAAGACGGTCCAAATCCGTACATTGTACGTAGTAATCCGGGAGACTTGGCAGGTCTGCATTACAGCCCAAACCGCTGATAACTGTTGTCATACTAATTGCTGTAATCAAGATAAAGCTACAGTAAAATTGGACACCATCAACTTTGAGAGGTGATGGCTCACGGAAGTCCTTTCTTCACTGGCCACTGTTGGCTATTGCTCCAATTCAGACTTGACAGCAGAAAACGAGCTGCGACACAAAAATCAGCAGAACCCATCCTTTGGGAATGATTATCTACGTTAATGCGAATAGCATCAAACGGTGCGGAGTTATGCTGCGTTCGTCAGGTGCGGCACACTCTAGATACGCCAGCCCACTCTTGAGGCGATTCTAAATTTGTTGACCACTTTCACAGCCCTGCGCACGATCTCCAGCAGCCCAGCACGTGCGTTTGTGTCACTTAGGAAGGGCGAGCAAAGCACGCGCCATACGCACAAACACTCAAAATGGTACCGACCAGACTTTCTGGCGTCTCAGCTAGTCTCAACCAACGGTACTCTAAACGGTTGTTTATATCTTTACCATAGGACGCGCTTTACAGCGCTGTCACAGCTACCGGTGCGCGCGCGTTCCATGCACGAGGGCTCATTCCGCTCTCGTGAGGCTGAGCACGGCTGCTACATCACCTCTCCCGAGCGCGGGAGAGGGTGAGCTGCGGCCGTGCTCACCCTCTCCCGAGCGCGGAGAGGGTGAGCACGGCCGCCGTTCCATGCCCTCGTGCATGGAACGCGCGCGCACCGGTAGCTGTGACAGCGCTGTAAAGCGCGTCCTATGGTAAAGATATAAACAACCGCTTAGAGTGCGTTGAATGACTGCCTTCATAGCTCTGTGGTTAGCGCGTCTGCCTGCTGATCAAAGGGTCAACGGTTCGAATCCCAGCCGGCGCCGGTCTTTTAATGCGAATAGCATTCTTTGGATACTTCACGCACTTTTGTCTATGTATCTATCTATCTATCTATCTATCTATCTATCTATCTATCTATCTATCTATCTATCTATCTGGCTATCTAACCTCTTACGCCGCGGGTCGATAAATAAATAAAAAAGACCGGCGCCGGCGGGATTCGAACCGTTGACCCTTTGATCAGCAGGCAGACGCGCTAACCACAGAGCTATGAAGGCAGTCATTCAACGCACTCTAAACACTTGCTTATATCTTTACCATCGCGCGCGTTCCATGCACGAGGGCTCATTCCGCTCTCGTGAGGCTTAGCACGGCCCCTAGCTCACACCCTCTCCCGCGCTCGGGAGAGGGTGATGTAGCGGCCGTGCTCACCCTCACGAGAGCGGAATGAGCCCTCGTGCACGGAACGCTGCGCTGCACCAGGTAGCTGTGACAGCGCTGTAAAGCGCGTCCTATGGTAAAGATATAAACAACCGTTTAGAGTACCGTTGGTTGAGACTAGCTGAGACGCCAGAAAGTCTGGTCGGTACCATTTTGAGTGTTTGTGCGTATGGCGCGTGCTTTGCTCGCCTTCTAAGTGACACAAACGCACGTGCTGGGCTGCGGAGATCGTGCGCAGGGCTGTGAAAGTGTCAACAAATTTAGAATCGCCTCAAGAGTGGGCTGGCGTATCTAGAGTGTGCCGGCCACCTGACGAACGCGCATAACTCCGCACCGTTTGATGCTATTCGCATTAACGTAGATAATCATTCCCAAAGGATGGGTTCTGCTGATTTTTTTATTTATTTATCGACCCGCGGCGTAAGAGGTTAGATAGCCAGATAGATACATAGATAGACGAAAAGTGCGTGAAGTATCCAAAGAATGCTATTCGCATTAAAAACAAATGGCTGGCACGAGCTATGCGAGCCTCGTGACATCAGCTCAGGCACGTGCTCTCTAACGTCTTACCTCATTAGCCACCATGGGGCCACCATTAGTATGATACAGGTACCATATACAAGGCTCAATACAGTCAAATCTCGTTAATTCGAACACGCTTAATTTGAACTTTCGGTTTATTCGAACTGACGCTGTGGTTTGGACTACACTATATGTATTTCAATGGGCGAAAACGCCCGGTAATTCGAACAGCTTAAACGCCCGCGCCGGTTAATTCGAACATCCTGCGCCGCCGAGCATGCCTTCAGGAGCGGGCTAACACTTAGGCTAACTCACGCGGCAGCGCCTCCAACGTCTCCAGTTCCAAATAACCATGACAACCGATCACGTTGTGACCTTGAATGCTGCAATGAGTGGTGTGGTGCGGTGCTTTCTTGCACGGTGAAGGTGCTGCGCCGCTGCTCTTCGGCGCGTTTTCGTTGGGAGTGCGACAGTTCCGTTTCTTGCCTTGCACTCGCGCGTTGCTGCAGTTCTACGTGTTTTTGCTGGGCGTGCGACTGACGTTTGCTGTGCCGCTGCTCTTCGGCGTGTTTTCAGCGGGAGTGTGACAGTTCCGTTTCTTGCCTTGCACTCCAATGTGTTTTCAGTGGGCGCGCGACTGACGTTTGCTGCGCCACTGCTCTTCGGCGTGTTTTCAGCGGGAGTGCGACAGTTCCGTTTCTTGCCTTGCGCTCGCGCACTGCTGCGGTTTGGTGTGTTTTCGGCGGGAGACCGACAGTTCCGTTTCTTGCCTTACACTCGCGCGTTGCTGCGGTTCGACGTGTTTTCGGTGGGCGCGCGACTGACGATTGCTGCACCGCTGCTCTTCGGCGGGAGTGCGACAGTTTTGTTCTAACGCCGCGTTGCCGCGTTAGAGCTGGTCTCCAAGCTCCAAACGATCTTTGTTTATTCACGACTGAGGAACCGCGCACATGCACGCGTCACGGATTACTTCCCTTTGTGATCGGTGAAAATAAATGTCCTGAAACTCGTCACTCATGTGTTAGCTCAGTGCACATGCGCCGCCCAACGTAGCGCTGCACGTAAGTACTCCATTTAATGGGCTTTCGTTAATTCAAACAAATTTTCGGGTCCCCCTCGAGTTCGAATTAACGAGATTCGACTGTATAACAATCAAAGTGGTTGAAAGGAATTTCTGAAAGAGCATTTCAAATCTACAAACCAAGGCCAAGATTCCTTATTTGAGAACTTGTCTTTTGCAAGCGCTCGCGATCTCGAGAAACGGAAGATATGTTCCGTACAAAACAGAAGGAAAAAAACAAGAAAATGCTACTAGCTGAAAACGAGCTTACTCGGGCGAGCAGTTGGCCCCTTCGCCCGGAAGGGTGGGCCGGGGGCTTCCTCCGGAGCCTTAGGAAGAATGTTGCGGTCGTGAAGCAGGTTGCACGGTTCGTAGCCCTGTGAGGGAAGCCACGTGATTTACTGTCAGGTGCGCAGCACTTTTAAGGCCAACAATTCACGAGCAAGCTTCTCGGCAGAACAACAGCTCGATATAGTCGCGTTTCGCTCGTCCGTGGACTCTCGTCCCTTTAAACAGGTTGCTCAGTTTAAAGGTCTATTATCTCTGTACCATTCGACTGTTTTCTTACGTACAACACAACTCCTTAAATTGGCTACTATGCTTCCCACGAAGCACAGGTGTAATGGCGACTTGTGGTTGTAAACCGGCGTAAGCTTTCACAACATTGTCAAACCAAGTCAAACACTACTGTTTGAATAGGGCCTGTCCACACATAAACCGCAATGCTAACTCACAGCTACTAGCCTCAATTCACCTCATTCCCGCTCGCCGGACCCATCAACCGCATCCCTTTCATCACCTGACCCCGCTGCGTATCAGTATCAGCAGGAGAGCGTGATCATGTGGCAAAAGATAGGCCAACAACTGGTTCAACGAGCTCCTAGCTTCCACCGCACTGTCAATTTGGGGGTGAACAAAGCATATAGTCAGCACTAGTAATAGCATTGACCATACCAATACAGTGCCGACTTTGCGCCATATTACTGATATAGTGCTGCATAAGTGCCAAGTTATGTTGAAGTCAACATTGTACTAGCGCTGTTCTAGTGTTGATTTAGCGCTGCAAAGCGTGTGAGAACAGGCCTTAGTTTCTTTGAGTGTGACGTTCAAGTATACTTGGACATTCTCCCATGCAGGTTTCAGTTTCGACTTGCTTCCTACCTATCCCAACTGGGCTGTCGATTTTGAGCGTATGAGCAATGTTTTGTCTCGTAACAACACCTGTAGACGGAGTGTGGAAAGTCTCGTTTAGGGGACTTCAGTCTCGGTTTGCTCCTTTGTTGCTCCAGAAAGGCAATAAAAATTTCATTCAACCTCGCGCTTTCACTGGTGCACACCAGTGAAAGGCCACTTGAAAAGTGTGATCCCAGGGTGCCAAGCCGGGGTTGTCATTGTGCATAGTACCCCATCCCAAAAGTAGAATTCGAGAAAAATATCCTAGGTTGGAGACACGCAGACGTTGACTAACTTTAAAACCATAGATAAGTGTGTCTTCCATAAATAAATACACTTCATAGAGCATGGTACAATCTTTGTGCACAGGACCGAAATTTCTGTTCGACATGCGGGAGAGAAACCCGGCTCTTCAAGGGTTAAGGCAGAGTTGTGGCTAGAAAAGTGGAAAGTGGACACTGCCTGTCTTCCTGACAACCACATATTACTCAAATCCAAGGACTCTTTATTGAACTCAGTAGGGGGCCCTCAGACATCAACCTAGTCATCCGTGGCTATCAACAAAAAAAATCAAGGAAAAAAATATGTTTTGTTTTTTCTTTCTAATTTAAGAATTTTTTAGCAACCACCGAATCCCCCCAATTGTCCCTCTTGGTCACGACAGAAAGGGAGTCGCAACGCTACCCCCGGCGTCCGAGAGGGAAGCCATCCAAGCTAGGCTCACCCAGAGCTTGCTGAAGCTGCCGTTGATGCTCATGCCCGTCATGCGGGAGTGCAGCTCGGCGTCGTAGCCGGTCACCCCTCCCGGGGCGGCTCCAGGCCGTGCTGGTTCTGGGTGTTGTACATGGGCGGAGGGGGCACGACACCCGCCGCGTCCCGGTGCAGGTGGCCCGTGGATTGGGGTGGCGGGGGACCCTGCTGGCTGTACCCCAACTGCGGCCGGGAGGGCGCCATTTTGAAGGTGCGCGTTTGTCGGCACGCACGGCAAGCAACAAAACCCGACTGCAACGCAGCCAGTGTGTCTTGACGATGGTAGCGTCACGGTCGGAGATTGTCGGTAACGACCAGATTTGCAGTCGTCGACAGAACGAGTGTGGCAAGGTCTTTCAGTCGTAACTTCTCCAACGCAAGCTCGCTGCCTTCCGTAACGCTTCAGCATACCACGAGCTCGGAGCGTGCACGCGCAAATGCACGGCAGAGTGCTGGAGGCACAGCCTTTGAAAAAAATGCCCTCCAGTTCTCATTCTGTCAGTAACTATGCTAGCAGAATTGTTGCCCGTTTCATAATGTGACGTAACTGAAAGTGAACCTGACTTTATAACAAAGATATATAAGATGGACTTAATAGGCCCTCCAACACTACCAATTATCGAAAACAAAAAAATGTTCTCGAGATTCCCGATATTGGTAAATAGTCATTGTAGAGTGGTGGAACTGAGGGAGTAAAAAAATTCAGTTTTCTCTTACAGCATAAATATTACCGTATATTTCTGGTGTATAAAATGCAGTTTTTTCAAACATTTTTCTTGGTGAGTTTTAGGGGCGAAGCTCCTTAGAGGGCTAGCCATGTCCGTATGTCCGTCCGCCGTAGGCCCGGCGTCGGGTGCTCGTGCTTCTGCTCGTGAGATCACGTGCTCACGAGCACGTGAGCACATGCTCACGTGCTCGTGTAAAGAAAAAAAAAATATTGAAAAAAAAAAGATGAAAAAAGAAAAAGAAGAGAAAAAAAGAGTAGGGGGTTCTGAGATGCCATCCCATCTGTCTGCTTAAAAAAAGAAAAAAGAAGAAAACCACACATTCTCCTACTGCCATGAATGAAAAGGACCGAAAAGCTCGGCATGCAGCGCCTCAGCGTCTACGTAGACAGCAAGCTGCTCTGGAGACCAGGGCGCGAGAAGCTGCTGCACAGCGTCAAAAACGCCAAGCGGACCCGGAGTTGAGAGCTCCGGAAGCGGCGGCAAAGCGTCAACGCCGACAGCAAGCAGCAATACCTATGACCAAAATCAGTATCATCAGCACCACCCGAGCTTCGCCCCAATCAACATCATTCACCACGTGGAGATGCGGTCATTTTTTTACAACCATGAAACTTATATGCATTTTTTTTAAATTCATGGTGCAACGCAATTTTTTTTTTTATGCGCCGCGCATTATCTTTTTGTAGAGCATCGTAACTATTGTAGAATACCGTAAATCCCCCCCCCTTTCCACACTAAGCGCCCATTCCCAAATTTGTAAGATCTGAGAAAATATGCACAGTACTTTGATGTGTAAAACTGATGACCTGACAAGTGCCCATCCCCCTTTTTTCGCAATTATCTCTAAATTTTGAGTGGGCGCTCGCCCAGTATTTTACGGTATGTAGCCATGGGTGGTGTTGTCCCTTCCAGGAGGCCCTGCTGTCGCCGCACTCTTCCACACTTTTCATAAACTGACTTGGAAAGCGAGAAATAATACAGTTTCCCCGAAGCGGCTCAATGTGGACAGGCAACACAATGAGAATAAAACTTTCAAACCATGTGATCAACGTTGCCCAAATTTCAGCCATGATTCTGTATTCTTTTGCTTGTTCAGTAACACTGAAAGGTAAGTGGGCTGGTATACACGCATTGCAGTTTCCGTTGGTTTCCGTTTGATGAGGCAGTTTTTATCTGCCATGCTCCAGCCGTGTTGCAACATGTAAAAGGAAGGATTGCGGCTAGCTGATCTTTTAGCGGTACCCAAAGAAGTGTGTCAACATTTATCTATCTGCCTGCGCGTCGATGCTCGCGTCGTCTCCATGACTTGGCCTAGGCTAGGCCTAGTGGTCCAAAGCTTGGTTCACGGGTGTCTGACACGTCAAACTTCCGTTCTCTCGGCATGTGCACGCTTGAATAAAGCCGGCTACATTCTCATTTTGTGTGCTTTACGTCCCTTTGCTGCAAAACACTTGATCGCCCTCGCCAGACAGCGCCATGCTAAGGGCATTTCTCGTGAGTCGAAACGTCAAAGTTGCGCGTCAAATGGTACGTGATCGATCTAGCCGATTGTGCAAAACTCCGATTTTACGATACCAATGCACGTAAAACGAAAAATCGCATCACGTGAACAAAGCATAGAGGTGGGACTGATATATACCAACCTTTCTGCGAAACGGCTCAATATACAGAAGTGCGACTCATACAATGGTGCGACTTATCGTCTGGAAAATACGGTATATTTTTTTGTGTGTGTGCGTGCAAATCATAATTTTTTTTATTTTTTTTAATGAACAGCACAGTTAAAGGACGAAACCAAATTGTGAGTAGCCCTTTAAAGGGCTACTCCGGCGATGTTTTGAGCTACCTCAACTAACTGTATTTTCTGACTACCCGGCCTTTACCCTTTCTGGTATGCTATTTAGTATCGCGAAATTCATAATAGTTATTGTGAAATCGGCAAATGAAAATGATGCAAAAACCAACGGTCAAATATACTCGCACTTTTCAGTGCCGCGACGTCAGTGGCAGGCAGGCTTGCCAGTCGAGCAAGCAGTCTAAAAAATAGAATATGCCAATCATTGGTTCCGTGCTGGTGTGCGGATACTGGAGCGAGCTTCCAAAGCATTCGTTTGACACTCACGAAACTGCTTAGAATCAGTTGGGAACAAATTCTGCAGTTCAAAGAGTGAATCCCTGCCTTCCACTGACGTCACTTTTTTGTTGTTGCCAGTAGAGACTTTCAGTTTGAAAAACACGGTGAGGACCAAAATTGTAAATTCAATAACTTTGTGAAAAAAAATTACTTTGACCTAATATTTGGGATACTATTTTAGCGATGTTGTTTGGCAAGTTTAGAAATATTTCAAGCAAATCGGGGACCATGGAGAAATCGCCGGAGTACCCCTTTAACCTCCTATTGAAATTCTGAACTCTGCAGACTTAAACGAGCACCCAGAAAGTGCCACCTTTTGTACCGACACTGCGCATTCCGTGAGCTTCTTTCGAAGCGCAACCTCCCTAATTCAATTCTGAAATCCGTCGCTGACCATACGCCTTCGATTCCCACCGGTCGCAATTCACTCTTATTCGAGATCTGGTCAAAAGAACAGCTTCCCTCACCTGCTGCGGGTATGATGGCCTTCCCTGGTATCCCGACTGCCCGAAGGACGAAGAAGACGTGGGCGCGGGGACCCTGCGTGGGTGGGGGGCCCATGGGATACCTCAGGCCAGGTCCGCCAGGAGGGGGGGTCCCATGGCAGGTCCCGGAGAGGGTCCGTAACCCGGATAGACATTCGCGCTGGAGACCGGTGGTCCGGCCAGTTGCCATAGAGGATGGAGGAAGCGTTGGAACCCCGCGGGAACTCTGAGTTGAGGTCGGGGGTGGGCCAGATGACACCGGGGGTCCAGAAGGCAGGGGTGGTCCGGAGAAGGGCGGTGGAACGGAGGCAGGTGGTCCGATTTGGTGCGTTCCGGTTTGGGTTTGGTGTGGTCCAGTTTGGGTTTGGTGTGGTACAGTTTGGCGTGGTCCCGAAGGAGGAGGACCAGAGGCGTAGGGGCCCGCTCACCGGCGGTCCCGTAACCGGTGGTCCCGAGCCGGGAGCACCCGGAGACGGGCGGCCGGAACGTGGTGGGGGGTGGAGGTCCACGGAGCGGCGGATGGCTGTTGGCGTTGGGCGGGCCTTGGTTCACCGGGCCTAATCACCGTGAAAGGGAAAGGCGGGAGGGGTAACGGAGGAGCGTTGTACTACTCGGTCCCAAAGAAGAAAAGGAGTGGGGCTGTTTTCAATTCTAAGACAATTTTCTACGGCAGACAGGCAGAGGCAAGCAAAGCTTAGAAGCGGGGCCGAATTCATGCCGTCCGAGAAAGCAAAGCAAGACAAAGCAAACAGGCAATCGAGTCTTACATAAAAAAAAAAAAAGAAGAGTTCAGCAGTTTAGAGAATTGGAACTCCTAGAATGATACACTTACTGTACTACAAAATATACGACATCAAAAAGAAGCGGCGCAGTCATCTATTTGTCCTAGAAACCTTGCACAACTGGTCCAAGACAATACTGTTATTCCCATAAATGTTGGAATGTTGTACTAATGCGTAAAGAATGCCAATATCTAGCGGGTTTCAAGACTGTCGCCGAGGATAGCACGAACAGGGTGCACTATTAGAAGCATTGTGCCCAACAGATGAAATAAACCAAGACATATCAACCTCCCCCAGATGATGATGATAACATATGAAGGGTGTGGGACGCATGCAAGGAACAACCAACAAAAAATCACTTGACGTGAGAAGGTGCAGGGGGTTGGGAAAGTGCAACTAAGGAAAAGAGGGCAGCAGCATGTAGCAAAGCCCAGACATGGGGAGAAACATACTCGGCCTGGGTGAAGAGAACTGTCCCTCCATGAAATCGTAACGCTGAGTGGGAATCGGAGAAGCGTTCCGAGAGGACTTTGTGGACGTGGGCTCTACGGAGAGCAACCGGGAAGCCGGGTGAGAACAATGAGTCCCGGGGAAACACACAGAGAGGCAAACGCACACACGGGCGGACACACTGCCACCCGGCAGAACCGGCCAACCGCTGCTGCGAGGTTAGTCGCTCGGAAAGTGCGCGCAGGTTAGGCAAGAGACCAGCACTAGATGCTACAAATCGGACAGGGTGTAGAGGCAAACTGGTACAGGGACTATGAGTGCACGGGCATCTGGCAGAGAAAACAACACTCGCGAGTAAATGAAATTTAGACTACTTGATCCTCACAGATAAACGAGTACAGTAGAACCCAATGGACCTTTTCCGAGAAGCGTTCTGTGCACGCGCGAGCGCCCGATGCCAAGCGGCGAAAGTGTGCACGAAAAATCGAGGAAATTCGGAAGGAGGCTGTCGATCAGCGAGTAGAAAACGTAATTGCAGCATACATATAATTGGCTACGCAAAAAGAAAGCGGACGGAAAGAATAACACGACGTTTAAGTGGACGCCACGGATGCCCCACTTGGACGGCGCGTTGGGCACGCCCTGCTGCTCAGAGAACGAAGAAACTGGTAGCGTAGCTCCCATTATCGACTGGTAGCGCAGGTAGGTCCCTTCCTCGATTTTTAGTTCGTGCAGCCACCGCCTGGTGCCGTCGGTATGTGAAAAAGGTCCATTGATACGTCTCAACCTGATTAGCTCCAATGGGCTCCGAAAGTTTGCTCATTCTTATAGGCAAACATTCTTTGGTTACGATTACAGATGAACCTCAAATTTTAAAAATAACAGTTAAAAAAAAAAAGCTGTTTACAACTCTCTGTAATGCCGAATTGGAGTGCAGCTCTTGAGGAGGAGGAGAGAAAGGTAAGGAGAGGGGCTATGCACCTCCTCCTCTCCTGCTCGCCCCTATTTAGGGGAAATTTTACCCGCTAGATTTAGCGGGAAAATTTTCCGCTAAATTTAGCGGGGAAATTTTTTCGCCAGATTTTTCGCCAGAAAACTATCGCCAGATAGTTCTTGACCGAGACCCAACTTCCTTCCCGTGGCTCCAAAATCCAAGTTAAATTTCATCGACGGAACCATACAGAAACCACGCCATGTCACTCAGTTGCGCCGCCCACATTCCATTTTGCGTAATAGATACTTCAACACCCAAGCCTTACAACAAAGTGACTTGTGCGACAAACATTTTTGCCGGTCCCGCGGAGTTCGTTACGAAAGCGTCGAATGCGATGCAACGATTTCTCGTAAATTGTTTTTAAAATAAGACAAAACTATTACCGTGAAATTTAAACATACACCATATTTTACGGGGTATAATTAGTGAACTATACATGATTACAAGTTGAAATTTTAGGCTGTGCAGACTACATATACAGAAATTTTGTTTTTCAAGATTGTTCATTATCACAAGACATGACGGATGTGGGAATGAAAGAGTATGTTAATGATGATTTATGTATAATACAAGCTTCTTTGTGAGCTAAGAAAGCAGACATTTGTCAAGGTGTGTTGTGTACGAGAAGATTTTCGTGTGGACTGAGCACCAGGTGCAAACTATGCACCGGGAGCGGACTATTCAAGCAAAAACATTTATTTTTACCCCAAATTTGCCCCTGCGGACTACACACCTTTCCAAAAAACGCTCCTAAAGTGCCGCCATGTTGCTGATGCTGATGTGGATGACCTCGACCTATCAGCTGCGAATTTGAAACCTCTACTCATTATGTTTTGCGGTTTTGTCATTTTTTAAATTAAAAATTATGCGGAAAGTTTCCACTTAATTTTTCTGAAGCATGCCACTGAACCCTTTCGGTGTTATCTTTCACTGTGAGAAATAGGGCCGGTAACTGCCTGCCATTTAAGCGTTTCGGCTCGACATTCACGGTAAACGAAGAAGGGGAAGGACGTCGAACGGCCCTTGACGCGATTTTGCGAACAATGACAACTGTTCTCCCCCTCCCAGAGATAATCCGCGTAGAGTCCTCAGTCATAGCCAAAAATAGTTGTTCCGGTTGGAGTCAGTCGTGGCTGTTCCTTTGCCTTGATGTTGGTGTGAAAAAAGGATGCTCTTACTAAAACGAAGTCATCTTCGATTCCATCCGAACATAAAGATATGACTGTCATCGACAGTGACTGTTATTTGAGATCTTTCTCAAATAAATTATTTTCAGATAACGCTGCATCATGTGGTATGTACAATATATTGTTTGAATGTTAACACTTGCTAAATTGTACACCCGTGTCGTGTCCATCCGTAAACACATTATTTGTGAGCGTGAAAATGCATGCCTTTTGGCTATCTTCTGTTGTAAATTATTTTCGACAGCTAAGCGCTTTGTCGTTTGACATGCGGCTAATCGGGCGGCGCCGTCAAAACTTATCGTAACAAGAAAAAAAAAGACAACTAATATTCCAGTTGCTTTCGTTCTTTTGCGTGCGTACCCAACAAAAATTTAGTTCTTTTTTTGCTTTTTCAATGGTACAATGCTTTCTCAATATCCCAAGGAAAATACATACATCATGAAACACAAAATACAGCGGAAAAAGACGAGAATTCAGCCGCCAGCAGTGTTTGAAACTGCGGCTACGCAGGCTGCGCCTATCGAAATCACAGTCCATTCGGTTAGTGTTTGTAGGGACGCCAGTGAGAGTCTAGCCTCAAACTCAGTGACCGAGCTCAAAAACGGTTTGTTGCCCCCTGGGATCGAGTGTTTCTGGAAAGGTGTATAGCCCGAAAAATATGGTACTTACATATTTTGCACGCCTACTACGTTACCCGTGGTCGTTGCCACGATTTCCAAACTCTGCCTTTTCATCAGGCATAGCACCGCACACTTAGAGCTGACGTTCAATCAGCTGGAGTGCACTTGACAAAAGTGAAGCTAAATATGCCCGTGTGATGGGCACACTACTGAAACGCACCCAAAGAGCTCGCCAAGTAACTAGTATTTCAACGTGCACAAACGAAGGCCCTCCTCACCGGATACATTGGGTGTCACAAGGGGGCTGGAACTGGCAGGCTGCTGATGGTGGTAGCCCTGGGAGACCCTAGACGGCACCGTGGCTCCGGGCAGCGGAAGGGTGCCGGGTGCAGGCGGTGGGGGAAGGAGGAGTGTCCAGCACCGCCACCTGCGCCGAAACCAAACACGCCCGACGAGTGAGTTCTCCCGTTACAAGGACTCAATGTCTGTAGCTCATCAAAAGGTTCAACAACAAGTCCCGCAGGGAAGGTTGTACTGAGAGGAGCTGATGATCGGGGGCTTTATGGCACAAATTCTCCGTAGGCCATACTGCGCCAAACTTGGGTTAAAAGTTTGTGTTCTATTGTTTAGAACTGAACAAGGCATGAAATGACCTATTATTACAACTGGCTTAAAAAAGTCCAATGTCGGAAATAAAACCAAGTACACGTTCAAATGAAACAAAATGGTCTTCTTTCAGTAAAGTAACAGAATGAACTGGTGTTTGGTACCTAAAATCTCGGGGAACTGATTGCGTCGTTTTTCGGTGAGTTAAGCACAAAGCCATAAAATATGCAAAATGGTTGCATCCAGCGTGTAGTGAGAGAGATGGTCGGAGATGAGACAAGTGCACTGCACGACACTGTTAGTGAAAAAAACATCGCGATTTTTTCGGTCCACTCTCGATACCGGAGAGTTGTCGTCAAAACTACTGCCAAAAATACCGCGGAAATAATACGCTAAGCACCCCCTCGTTTAAAGTGCCGACATCGGCCGAAAATATTCACCCCGTTGCGGCAGCCACGAGATCGCCAGCAGCAATGACCGGGAATATTGTGCAAGAACGAACGTGCTTTCTCCGATTCCGTTCACTCTGCCTTCAAAACTCTTTACTGGACGCCTTCTCGGTTTTTACCGATTTGACTGGACAAGCGCCACGTGTCTAAAACAACCCAGTTTTTGGTAAAAGTCGGGTGGGCACTTTCCCAGTATTTTACAATAGTGTGGTTAAAAACATTAGTCTGGGGCACCTACCAAAGCAGTAAAATTCTATGCTTGCCAATACCAAGTAGAATTAGAAAAAGTGCCGATGCCCTGTTCATGCCAACAGTGTCACATAGGGTATATTTGGCCGAATACATGCAGTGCGTACGGGTGTTACTTGCCTAAAGTTGACATGCATCTGGGGGCTCAAGTTTACTCTCCGTTGGGAAGAGGAGACCTTACAATGTGAAATATAGTGTAGATTCTCCCCTCTTTCAGAATCCACCAAGCAGAAAACCGTGCAGGCCCAGAATGCCATCCTTAACCAATTCCTGTCATGCAAGAGTATTTCATTCTAAAAAATGATGTTGGAATATACGCAGAAGCCAACTTAACTCTATTTCAAGAACATAAACACATATTTATATATAAAGTGTGTTCACCGAAACGCGGAACAAATCGTTCCCGCAAAAACTATGTATCCCGCGGAAAAAAAGGCTTGTGATGTTCTGGTCCTGGGCCAGGGTCCCATTTAAGAAAATTATTAAAGTTTGGGATAATTAAGTTGTTAATTATTTTTGCATAATTAACTTTTTTATTATTGTAGTTTAATGGCATGGTTTTAATTAGAAACTTGCTGAGCGTCATTGAAAAACTCTAAATCAATAAATTGCAGAATGATAGAAGGCACGCGCAGCATTTCACGGCTTTCTCAAAAACCCCAAAACTTCGACGGGTTTTTAAGTTTGGTTTGCAATCGGAGCGCTTCTCGGCAACGACGACACCATACCCCGTCGAGAAATAGCGCTACCAGCCTCTGCTGAGTTGCGCAAGGACAGAGCAGCAGAGGTTGGTTGCACTATTTTTATACAGGGTGTGGTGCCATCGGCGCCAAGAAGCGCTCCGATTGCAAACTGACACTTAAAAACTTGTCGAAGTTGTGCGGTTTGTCAGAAAGCTCTACAATGCCGCGCATGCCTTCTATCGTTCTGCAATTAATTGATTTAGTGTTTTTCGATCATGCTCACCAAGTTTCTAATTGAAACCATGCCTTTAAACACAACATTAAAGAGTTACTTAGACAAAAATAATTATAATTAACAGCTTAATTACCTCAAACTTTAATCATTTTCCAAAATGGGCCCTCGCCCAAAACCAAAACGTCACAAGCCTTTTTTTTTGGGGGGGGGGATACATAGTTTTAGCCGGAACGATTTGTTCCACATTTCGCTAACACCCAGTGTATATATATCTAAAGTGCCTGTCCATCCTTATTAAAAAAAAACAGTTGTGGACTGCGAACGACCTACTGTGGGCTCAACTGCAGCAGGTAGCATCACGAAAAAAGAAAAACCAGGAAATCATTGCTCCTTCGCACAAAAGCAAGTAAAACAACCACCGACGTCAGAGTCGGCCACGTCAAACACATGCGGCGACAAAAAACAAGGTCCCGTGCCTGCAGCTCCGGAAGGCACTTGCAGCTGCGGTGGCTTCTGGGTGGGCCCGTTGGCTTGGCTTGGATAGGCCGGCCAACTACCGTTGGACGGCCGGTGGCAGCGGCCCATTGGGCTGCTGCTTTGGCTGCGGCTTTGGCTGGGTCATGGACGGCGGCGGCAGGTTGCCAGGGGCCCCTGGTAGAAGTGCTGCGGGGCACCCTCCTTGCCCACATGCGCGCTGTCACCGTGGGACAGAGAGGCCGAATAGGGCATGGAGTGCGGGGCGGGTGCGCCACGGGGCGCTCCGGGAGCACCCTGGGGTGACTTGGGAGCACTCTCGGGCATCGGCGGAACCAGGTAAGGGGGCCTGGTGAAGGGGCCGCCGTAGGGCATGCCTTGACCCCCGGCGTGGCCATCACCTGTCGAGAATTATTTTTTTGTTCCCACTTTCGAAGGTGCCACAGAGTGGAGACTGAAATTAAAGAACCAACAAAATGTATCTAATCAAGAGACTTCTTTTTTTTTTGCATTCAGTCCTGAGAGTAGATAAATGAAATGAAACTTCTCTGCTGGTTTTACAGTAAAAACATGACTCCCAAAGTCACTGCAGAGAAAA
The DNA here is from genome assembly GCA_037355805.1 of Ixodes ricinus. Classification (NCBI taxonomy): domain Eukaryota; kingdom Metazoa; phylum Arthropoda; class Arachnida; order Ixodida; family Ixodidae; genus Ixodes; species Ixodes ricinus. The sequence continues at coordinate 177,631 of JAZHYW010015738.1, forward strand.
AGGTGGAATGAAAACATTGGGAAACCAAGCTGAGTGCAAGATTAACCTATTCTTCAGTTGGTCTTACCATCTTTACAGAGATTTATGCATTATGCCTCATCTAGGATCAACGTCTTACTTTATTAAAATTCCCCCAATGCTGCATTTTTGCACACCTAGATTTTTATGCAAACATAATCCATAAGAATCCAACAATCAAGAAAATACATTTGCAACTCAAAATTCGTCTTTTCCCCACAAGGAAACAGTCAGTCAAGAACAGGCTGCCCAGGTCTTCCCCAAACCCTATTTTCTCTTGTACTGTGCGGCGTAGACATTGAACTCCATTTATGCGAAACTTAACACCCCTTCGTGTATTAGAATCCACGAAACATTATTTGTATGACTGCTGAAATACTAAACATGCCAGTTTAAAGAAACTTTGAACATGTAGTCGCAGGGAGCGAAACAACCCAGGAGACCCCGGAAGCGCGTGCAATCTCTGACATCACAGTCCTTCGTGCCAGTCCTCTGGTTTCAATCTGACCTTGTCAGTTTTCCTCAGCATGTGAACGACTCGGCAGCAAAATCTTTTTGGTCAGCGACTTGATAACAGAATCAAATGCTTCGATCAATAAAGAAAACATATATTTCGGGGAGTGTTTAGACGGCCCAAATGGATACCGAAAGATTGAGAGCAAACAACTGAAATAAGGGACACAAACATCAAGACCTGAAGAGCTCATCAAACCATATCGACCAACGAGCGACCCTAAGTTGCACGTTGGTTAGGGGGTCCCAGCCGCTAGCACCGTTGAATCCAGAATAAAACAAATACATTTGCAATTCTGACGACGAACGGCTGAAGAAACACCGCCTTATGAATCCTGAAGGCATCAGAGCCCTCGCTGTGCAGAACTTCAGGTTTATAAGTCGAGGCTACTGGAGCTGGGATAAGGGCAATATAACACAAGAACTCGAGTGACCTTAGGCCCCGAGAGTAAAGGCACTGATTCAAACTTGAGTGGTATGAAGACTGCACAAGCGTCCTTTAATGATTCCCTTGGTAGAAGGAACTTTGTTATCATATGCCATATCTGGGACAAAATTAACATTTCAGATGATCTATTACAATTATGCAACAGCAGCTAACAGCAGCAAGCATAAATAAAAAGAGCTTGTCCAGTCACTATGCAAATGACTGCCACAAACATTCATTCGTTTAGCGAGCTTAGCGACCATACCTGAAAAAACCCAAAACTGACCCCGCACCGTAAGCACCCGGTTTTCCGGTTTTCTCCGACGGGCCATGCCGAAGACGAATATTCTAAACGTCAATGTTCGCACGGGCCGGCTCGGCGACCGAAAGCTCGCGTGTACATTTTGCGCCCTTGAGCAACCAGCTGAACGTCACGCAGTCGATTGTGTGCCTGCCCATGGGTTATGCTCGAAGACATATTTCCTCAAGGCCTTCACAGTCCATCGAATTTACCTCATCCATGGGCTACGTCACAAGGAAAGAGACGGTCTGGCTAGAAGCAGGGCAATAACGATGTGCCACGACAACTGCCCTCTATGAAGTCGCACCGAATAATAGATGACGTAAAACTGCACAGCAGGCGATTGCGTCTGCACAGCCGTCAGAAGAGACGTAACAACTGCATCGAGTTCATCACCCCGACTGACCCGTCAACCCCTCACATCGAGGACGATCTGAGAGTTCGCATTATCTCCGAATCTAAGATATAACATCTGCCCCGAATGCTGCGTGGCCGATAATTCATAAAATCAGGCTACACGTCCAAGATCTTGTGGACGGACGACGTGGCCGGTCAAGGCGACTTCTCGTGTCACGAATTTAGAATTTGATCGAACGACTGCTCCACACCGAGGCGAGCGACCTCAAAAATAGGTTCAAGGCTGCGAACTGCACCACTTCAGAATTTTATCAAGTAGTTCTGGGGGTTTCGAAAAAGACAATGAGAACGCTCCGAAAGTCGGCAAGCAAGGGCAGTGGCAAAGTAGCCTTGTCAGCCGGGTCCGAAAACCGCTATCTTATTCTTGCTCACAAACAAGAGGCTCCGGTGGCTACGCCGCTGACGAATGCTACGTCCTTGACGCGTTGCTCTCAATTTCAGGGTATAACGGCAGACATGTTTTTCGATTTAGAGACCTATGCGAACGCGAATGCGAACGAAAAAAGGATAGCCGCCGATGCGTGAGTGAAAAACAAGTCGTCGAAAACAGCGCTTAGGCCTTTTCCATGTTGCAAGTTAGATGCTCGTTCAACCTTTGAGGGGCACACACGGAGAGTACGAACAAAACGACGGTTTTATACTCGTGCAAGAAGTTTGCCAGAGGGTCAGTACTCACGTAAAAGTTGTCAAAACAACGATCCACGGTCTTAAAAGATTTTATAAAACACTCATTATCCTGCTTGCGGCAAAGAAAGCGCAGGCTGACGTTACGTTCTGGTCACCGGAAATGCTAGGCTACGCATGCGCGTTCAAAACAACGTGGCATTCAACCCAGGATGCACTACGAGCGGAAATGAACGATCGGTCATGTGAATTACTGAGCTTGGACATTTCTTCAGAAGATGGCAGCACTAGCATTAATCTTGCTTTAAAAACGAAACCAGCGGCGTGGACAAAGTTTTTGACAGTTTTTCAAGTTCAAAATAAACTTCATTACACGACGAAACCCGAGCGCACAATCCTGAATAAAAGAAATAAGCAAATATTTAATTCGCTAACTTGTTTGCGATCCAGTAAGTCCCTAAGTGCGGTCTTAACCATGATGAATTTAAACCGAGATTGTCTCAGTAACTTTTTTTCCTCCTTATAACCCAGTCTCTGGTGAAATTCATCATATGGTAAAATATAGTATCATAGTATGATCATATCATAACGCAAGCCCAAACATCCGTCCAGAAACCCAGAAAGTTACTATTATCCCTGCAACCCCCCCCCCCTTTTTTTTTTCCCGGTAGGTTTCTCGCGTTGTATCTCTAACTAAGAATAAATAAATAAAGAGTAACATTCGCGCACAAGCGACGAAATAAACAATATCATTTGCTATCTCATCGAGCCGTCGAATTCAGCACTTCTTGTGGCAACAGTGAGGTAACCAATAAATGAATGGACATCTCTACATTTTTGCCATGTTTGTGCTTGTGCTACGTGGACATGCTCTGCGCCATCTAGGTTTAGCAACAAACCGCCGTCTAAATTTTATTGTGTATTGACTTCCATGTCCCTCCTTCATTGTCCTAAATTAACCATTTTTCTTGAGATTTCACACTCCCCAAGTCCTCGCCCCCTCCAATCTTGTAACCCCTCTTTATGATTTTAATCATTTTGTGATCTGTTCTGGTATTCTCATCACTAAATCCAAGCGTATCTGCATGGGACCGTTGCAAGCACGGAATAAACACTTTAATGAAACTGCTGATAAAAACTTCGTACAAGTGGGAATATTTCGAATCTGTTTGTCTCGGTTTTGTTCACTCTGTTGCTGGGACCTCTTCACATTTCATATTCATTTCATATTTCGGTTTTAGGTGTCCTGGGCCTTGCACGTTATTCGATCGCTAACACCATACATCATGTTGTCGCCAGCCTGCACAGGCCTCTGAGAGTTTCGTCAGACAGCTGCGGTAGGTTGTTTAAACTGCTCATCCACATTCCATGGGCGGAAGGCGGAAAACACACCGACCGCGCCATCGCACACTGCCCGTACGGTTGTCTCCGATGCCTCCACGGCGATCGACGCTCTCAGTGTTGTCAGACCACCAAGAAATGTTGCATAAGGTCTATTCTATGTCTCCGTTTCACCTTTCGTCCGGACGCAGCGGACGCTACGAGCAAACCTATCCAATCCCGTTCTGTGGACGAAGCCCGTGATACGCTTTCCGAGCGTCGCTGTGCCGCATCTCCAAGGTCACGTGACACTCACACGGCCTTGGATTGGCCCTTCCTCTCTTCGCCTGGCGTTGCCTTCGCTCTGAAGTGCACACAACTAATGAAACGGAGTGCAGGAGCTTGCTGGGCATCATCGGAAACTACGAAATACACCCACATTACAATGATGTACACGCGCAGCATTTTGCGGCGTTCCGAAAAAATGCTGTTTAAACGCGTTTCTGAGATTCGGTTTCTTATCGGAGCGCATCTCCGCGCGGGCAATCCCCCCCCCCCCCGTGTCTAAAACGCGCAACGTTCGTGCGTTCGCCGCCACGCATTGTTCGTAAAGGTGCGTCTTCACACTGGCACCAACGTCAAAAAGGCAAACCTCATGTGACAGTCCGGAGACTTTCTTTTTTTTTCTAGCCTCTTCTACGTGCGATGCGTGGCGACACACGCACGTTGCGCGTTGAGACGCGGGGGCGGGATCGCCCGCACGGAGATGCGCCCCGATGAGAAACCGACTCCCGGAAATGCGTCCGAATTGAGCATTTTTTTCGGAACGCCGTAAAATGCTGCGCGTACCTTATATCATTGTAATCTGGGTGTATTTAGTAGTTTTCGGTGAGGCCCAGCAAGATTCTAATTTAAACCATCCCCTTAATATCGATCAGTAACAATTTAATTATTCAAAATTAATGAATTACCCAATTATAGTGAAGGCTTATAATTTTACTAATGGGCCCTTTGACACAGACCACTATGGCATCAACCTTTTTTACTGTGCGACGCGTAGTTTTCGCAGGAGCGATTTTGCCCGGGTTTCCCGAAACGCCTGTATCCTGGCACTGTTTGTTATGCAGTCAACTTACCAATAATGTTTATTTCCACGGATCTCTTGCAATGATATTGTTCTTCTTGCGTTTTTCTAGACAGGAAATTTATGTTTAATGCCTCCAAGCACCGAAGCTGCATGTGGAGTCTATACTGTCTCGTTTAATTAAAACTGTTAAAATGCTCTTTTCAAAATTCTCGAGCCCCTTCCACATTTATCGTTATCCCCCTCTCAGTGGTCAGTGAGTGTTGGCATCTACCTCCCCCTTCACTCCCCTGCGTGTTAATATGCTGCCCGGACCTTCTTTGCTGCATTTCTATCTTTCTGATTGATCGCTATCATATTTATTGCACCCTGCTCAAACAATCTTGGCAAAGATGAACGCAGGCGCCTTTCCTCTCCTCTTCCATTTTAATGCAGCATCAGCTGGAGTGTCCCCTCATTTCTTTGCTTCTTTTTGGTAATCTACTGCCTTCATTTCCTTATCCCACTAGCTTGCTGTATGTTATTGTTGTTTCCGAGAGCTTTTGGCACTTACACAAAAATCTAAACGGTTATAGCTTTCTTCTTTTTTAATATTTAAAGTATGTAAATAATCAGTGAGATTAGATGGGTTGAGTTATTCGCCTGGAAGTCTCTTTTATTTTAGTTCGTGTTTTCTGTTTTCTTCTTGTTTGATTTGGCACCCTCTAGCTCGCAGGCGACTCACTAGAAATCCCTCCGCCGACACCATATCGGCAATATCGGGTTGAAATACTAGTCGTGGGCGAAGTACGGTCAAGCGGTACGAAGGCAGTGCAAGTTTCTGTAGTTCTGCAACTGTATAATGTTTTGATCGCGTGTGGTGCCTGTATAACAGCACCACTTTCTCACACTACGGATTGAGCTGACTACCAGCCCGATGAATATGCCACCCATGGGCGTACCAACCGGGGGGGGGGCGAAGGGGGCGCTGGCTGGCCCGCCCAGTTCTCAGAACTGGGGGAGGGGGCAAGCATGTGTTTTGCACGCCCCCCCCTTGAATAGAGCCGCCACTAGGCAGGACAAACACTGGCACAGCGGCGCCCAAGGGATCCTCTCTTCGAGCAGATAAGAAGTTTCTTTCCTAACAGACGTCACGGTCCTACATAGACACTCGCAGGACAGGCTATGGCATGGACAATCCGATCCCCCGACAGCCAGGTCCATGTGCTCCGTTAAGAGTCTTAAAACTTTTTTTTTTATGTCAGGTTTTTAATTAACCAGTTTTGGAATTATTTCGCTGGCACAAATTTTCATGATCCGTGGTGAAGTCGTTACCATGGGGTGAATAATTAGCGGGACAAATTTCTCGTCATTATTTTCAAATTTTGAAACTCGCGAAATTATGTCTTTAGGTCTTTATGAAAACCAAGTTGTTTACCGTATACTCCGTTGCACGTAACTTCGCAGACGACAAAAGCTACGGCTCCTGTGACCCAATGCGAGCTATCAGCTAGAGCCAACCACCTGTCCTCCCGGGGCTGTATTGCCTCATGGCCGCACCTCCCATGGCCATCGTGTATGAGAAGAAAACTCGGCCACCTAAAAACAAAAACAAACAAAAAAATCCTGGAAAAATTATTTTCAGTAATGTATTTATCTGAAAATTTTTAAAATCATCGACCTAAATACCAAGAGGGAAGGACGAGAAAACATTTCAAACATTATTCTTAAATAATTATAAATTGTAATCTAATCTGATGAATTCAGCACACAGCCGCGTACCAACCAACTATACTCGTTTTCACCTTAAAAACCGCAGTAAAAAAAGTTCGGCTCGTCGCGGAGCGTTACGAATAAGACATACTATACTATATAGGTGCATTTTATCAAGACGTAGACGTTTCAAACGCCAATGGCGTTGCTTGTTCCTCCGACCACCAAATCTTGTAAGAACTACTTCGCGCGGCGTATGAACAATGCGTAAAACTTCATTTTTGCTTGAAGTGAAAACGAGTATAGTTCTCGAGCGAAGGGCAAACCGACAAACCTCAACCCCCCGCCGGATTGTGCCTCTTCTACCTGTTGCTCAATTATCAATACCTTCTTTTTTTCTCTTTTTTTCTTTGCCCTAAAAGTAAGATGTACATATTTGGTGTGAAGCAGTAAACGAGACTTAATAATCTGCGTTCTCATTGTCTTTTTGACCCGTTTGTCGGTCAGTGACCGCAATAATCTATTCGTGATTAACGACGAAAACATATTATTTTTTTTTAAAACGAGAAGCATCGATGTCTTTAGTCCAAGGCACACGAACCTAAAAACGAGGCCGCGGCGTGCCTTCGAAGTTTGTGGGGTTCTCTTCCGATTCTCCAGTCTCCTGTCTCCGGATGAACCTGAGACGGCAATGCATAGCTCTCGGTAAAAAGGGTTCATTGCACTCCCATTCTGCTTGGGGGCCTCGGGATCAGGAAGGGATCATCGAGGAATCCTTGGGGAGGTGCGCCTCCATTGCTGCAGCTGCTGCCGATAGTCCCAGCGGAGCTTGTCATTGGGACGTCGCCGTCGAGGGTAGGATCCGGGCGGAAACAGATTATATGTCACCGGGCCGTGTCCTGACGTCGTGGTCGCTACCACCGCGCAGGTCCGTCGTCGCCCGTTCCTTTCGTGAGAGCCTTCGCCCCATGCCCCGGGGTCGAGCCGGGGTGAAGTCCTAATCATGTAACCGGGCGGTCGCCCGACGTTGCGGTCGCCACCATTGCGCACATTCGTCGTCGCCCGTTCCTTTCTCGAGAGTCTCTCCTCTGTTCCCAATGCCTGGTGCCCGTCCTCCCAGCCTCCTTCCCATCTCTGGGAGAAGGCTGGAATGTATGCTTCTGGGAAGGAGGTAGTCGGGACTCGGGACCCATCCAGACAGTCAAAACCGCCGTGTTCGCCACGGCGGCCAACTTGCTGGGGCCAATGAGTCCCCACAAGTTCAAACCCAGTTTAGTTGTTGTTGTCGCCCTTTCATTGTTTTTTTTTTTTTTTTGTCGAGCAGATGTTTTGGTGTCGAGCTTGGAGGACAATGACGACGGCGGCGGTGTTCATCCATGGACTCCCCAAATTGTTTTTGGGGGAAGGGAGAGGGGTGCAGAAAACTAATCAGAAACAGGCATTCAGGGAAACGAGCGCAAGTCCACATGTTGGAAAACAAGATAAAGGGAGCCGATAATGGCATTCTTTTACGCGCTTCCCCAACCGCGCCACGACCTAGAGCAGCTTGCAGGCTTCGACCATCGGTGTCCATTTCCTCCGCTATGTTGTCCAGACAAAGCTCGATACGAGTGAATGTAAAAACAGGGAGCGCAGATCGGAGTCGGCGAAAGCCTTCTTCGACTTCCCCAAACGGGTCGTGTCTTCGAGATCCACAGGCGCCGGCGTTGGGACAAAGGGATCTCAACGTTTCGGAAACCAGCGTAGGATAGAAGGGAAGTCCACTTGCTGCCTCGTGAACGAATGTATGCCCCGTTTCAGCTTACGGTGGACCGGAGCGGACGCGAGTGTCACGTGACCTTGGGGAGGGGCGCAGCAGTGACGCTTGGGGAAGGCTAGCCCGCTGCCGTCAAACGCAAAGTAAAACGAAACTCAGCTACAAAAAAAAAAAAAGGCGAGAGTAAACAAATAAAGAAAAGACGGGCCCCCGCGCTTTTATTCTTTTAAATTTCTTTTTCGCCAGTTTTTCTTTTGTGCTTTTTCTAAGGTGACTTTTTTTACGCATAATTATGTTTTTGACTGCAGTTTTCTTTTTTTTGTGAGTTCATTGCACTTTTTTTTTCCATTTTATTCAAACCTGTACGATAAAGGCGTTAGTATTTTCTTCGCAACATTTTAGAAAGTGCGCCATTGAAGGTGTTGTCAGACACCGTGCGGCGCGGCATTCATTTTCAGAAGTGAGAGAGGGAGAAAAAAAATCTTGTTTTCTTCGTCTGTTTTTTTTTTTTCGTAATTAATTTTTATTTCTGGCGACGCGGCGGCGCACTGTCACTTCTCCCCATCAATGCGCACACGTATGTGCACCTGCACAATGCGCACCCCCGAAAGAATACACCATCTGTACGAACGAGTGCGTGCATCCACAGTATGGATGACAAGGTTCCCTTTAGGAGTGCTTTCCCTAAACGATTACTCGCAGACCACCGCAAAAGCCGGTGGTATATGTTTTTAAACATATTTTTGTCGGCTGCACACAGCGGGTGTGGGCAATTTAGAACTTCGCCGGTTTTTTTTTGTAAGAAGTTTGAACCCGTCGTGACGTTTCCCTTTCTTTTCAACTTTGGAAGTTGGGTTTGTTCACTGTTGCTTGCCAGTTTCGTTTTTTTCTTCCCCGTCCTTTTCAATGTACCGGGTAAACCAGATGTCGGGCCAAGACTTAAAATCAATCTAAAAAGTCGGGCTAGTAGGCTACGACACTTTAATTTAGTACATAAGTTCGGCTAGGTGGTGGATTAATTTTGAGAGAATTTCGAAGAAAAAACGTCCCCAGTCAAAAGATAAAAAAAAACTAGAAAAGTTTTATGAGGCGACATGACCTAGGTTCAGCCTTTTCCTTTCAAATTTCAAAGCTAGGAAACGTTGTGGGCCACAAGTCTTACCCGACATCTGAACCACCCGGTACATTCCTACCAGTCTATTTATGCCACCCTCTATGTTCTCAGTCCACAAATTGCTGGTCGTTCGAATTCTTGTATCGTGGGCCTTCGGTGAGAAAATGTCAATCACATGCTGCGGCTTGAAATGTTGGGCAAAGCCCAACATTTCAAGGCTGAAAGAATTGCAATTTTTTTTTAAATGGAAAATATTTGACAATTATTTATACATCTGCGAGGTCAGATACATAGATAATGGTTTCCATCAACAGAGCAGGCATGCAGGCATCTCTACAGCTCAGTTATGTCACTCGCTGGAAAAAGGTGCTTGCAAAAACAGCGCATCTGTCCTTTCTTCCCTCGCCTGGCTTTCTCTTTCGGCTCTTTCCCGTTTTTGTTGCTCCTCCCTCTCTGCATTTGTCTGTCTTTTTCTTTCTTTCTCTCTCTGTTACCTCGACCCTCTCCATTTTCGACTTTTCTCTTTTCTCCCTGTCTTTCCTGTCTTTCTGAAACTGTGCCATAGCTTCTTCGTGCGCGTAGTTAGTGACTGTCTGGAAAAAACCAAGGCGCCTCTCTGCATCGAAATGCTTCACATACATACGCAGGCCCAGAAGGGCGTGTCCAATCTCGTCTTTGTGTTCTGGAGGACAACAAGAAGTGTGCAAGTCGGCAGCAGCTGCACGCAAGGCCTGCTCAAATGGGGTGCATTGACCCGCAGGGGCTGATGGCCTGCGCTTTCGGCTCTGAGGTCCGGTAGTCTGTAAGGCAGCTGCGGGTGGTCTTTCTGTAGGCTCTTGGCTTGGAGGTGGTGCAGCACCCATTTCCGCCTGCAGAGCTGCAAGGTAGGCTGGCGATGGCTGGAACTCGGGTAGTTGGTCCTGCGACAACACCCACCGCACTTTTACCCAATGTCATGGCACTATTTAGGGGCACAGAATGTGTGGAAAAAGCGACAGGAAGGTGAAGTGAGGAATTAATAAAACTTGCAGTTAAACATGTCTTTCAGATTCCAAAGAGATTACACTCCAAATAATTACCTCAGCTGCTTGCTTGGAGGCTGACTCATCTTCACTGCAGTCTGGTGACAGGGAAAAGGTAAAACCAAAACCAATTATTTTGCAGAAAAAAATGCAAATTTGAACAATGACACCGTAGAGGGCTTGTTAGTGGTACAAAATCAACACCACAAAAGAAGGTGTGGAATTTATTCAACAATAGAAACTGGGGAGATGTCAATTACCGATACCTCGCGGTTGGCTGCTGCAGTTTGTCATCTCTTCCTCTGATGCCTCAGGCCCAGGGTGAGATCTGAACACAGGGAACCCCAAGTAAGATGACAGCTACATGCAGAACGATATCCTAGGCCCTTATTAGAAGAATAAGTAGGTACCGGCATGAAACACTGGCCTTGCCGGACAAGAAGCGGCAGCTTGCGAAGTATTTCCACCTCGAGGTGTAGACGTCAGCTGCCTTACAGCCACTCCGTTGTGATCTCTTCACCTTTGCAAGCTCTCTCAAGAAGTAGTCCTTCAAATTACACCATTTCAACTTGCATGCTTGTGCTGCAGAAAAAACAGGAAGAACACTCCAGATATGTGTAAGAAGGAATAAAAATAATTTCATTAATTGCTGCGCATATACAGTTCCAAATAAATTCTCTGTGCTGGCCAACTGGGTTGATTAGCGTATCGTGCATGTTGTTCATGAAGACATGCAGACATTAAATGGGCGAAGTGGAGTGACTATTGGGCAGGAGATCGAACTATAGGGGAGCTTTATTGAGCTTGTTGTCCCCACAGCCCGGTGTTTACTAACACAGAATAACAAAGAAATCGAACCTCGCCATGCACGGTCTGGACACGAGCGCTTCACCTTTGGTTGCACGAGGAGCGGCCATTCGAATCGTCACCATCAATATCGCTGATCAAAAACAAACAAGAAAATTCGCTTTGTTGTCCCCACAGCTGAAGCGTGCCGCCAGAGGCGTGACAGTTCAATCTCCTCCCCAATAATGACATATGTAATATTGCCGCGCGCGCAGCTGACCAAGCAGGCAGCGCACTCGTGGCCTAACGGTTATCGCGCTTGCCTTCCTCGCAGAAAGCCAAGGATCGATTCCTGGCCGCGGGTACTCATTTTTATTGACTCTAATGTGATGTTCTGGTAAGGTAACTTCGAGAACCGTGTTTGTGATTAGAGGTTAGAATGTTTTACACGCCGAACCTTCTACGCCGATTGTTCCAGAAGCCCACGCGTGTACAAAGGGGCTCCGCGTGGCGAGCCAGAGTCAGTCTCGCCCCAGCGTTCGACTCTGCTGCTACGCCGACTTCGACGCCCGCGACGCTCTGTTGTTATGTTCTGTTTCCTTTCTATTTTTGGGCACAAGTTCGCCCCATTAGACGTTTTAGTTTCCTCGGTTATTTTTTGTTTCGTCACCTCGTCATTCGTGACAATATTATGAAGATTTCCATACAATCCAGCCTTGAAAACGGTACCAATCGCTTTACAATATTGTCATGAATGACACATTATGAGGTGGCGAATAACTGAAGAAACTTGACGTTTAATGGGGCGAACTTGTGCCCAAAAACAGAACAGAAGAAGGTCAGCGTCGCAGGCGGCGATGTCGGCGAAACAGCATGATCGAGCGCCGGGGCGAAAACAGACTCCGCTCGCCACGCGGAGCACCCATTTGTACCCGCGTGGATTTCTGAAACATTCGGCGGACAACTTTAGGGCGCTTAGAACATTCGTAACTCGATCAGACGACAATGTTCTCGAATTTACGAGAACGTCAAGTTGAAAGAGTAAATAAAAGAATATTCCGCTCCCTAGAATCGAACCTAGACCCTCCTCGCGACAGCCAGGCGCGGTAACCATTCGGCCACGCACGCGCTCGCTCGGCGAAGCATGTGGCAATATTTTGTTTTACTATCTTAGCAGAAACCCGTACATACATACGCTTAAAATGTCAATGGAATATCTCTTTATTTAGTCTCGCCCACTCCATTCGTGAAGCAGAGGCACCATCAAACATGAGGGACATGCACTTTCATAACATTCTCAAACCTGAGGACGTTCAAAAGAAGGGTTTGAAAGGAGCTACAATATTAAAAACATTACAACTTGTTACTTTGATATGTTCAGGCTTCGAACCTTCCGTTTTGAAGTTAGTTTGCTGCATATATCCAGGTGCCACCACGTAAATACAATGAAATATAGGTTAACGGTTGTTTTGTCAGATGCATGGTTCTCGTTTGCTCTCACTCTCTTTTACACAGTAATGTGATACGTAAAAAAAATTAAAGAAAAAGTTTGTATCGTTGGACACAGGTTAGACACAAAAGTCAAACATCTAGTTTGACTTTTCTATTCTTGATAACTGCACCCTGTGTCACCAAATACAGTTGCATGCCATATAAGTAGGGTGCTGTGTTTTCAGTTAAAAGAGTACAGCCAAAAGACATTTGCCGGCAAAACTTTCATAAATTCATGTCAATCCCAAAACACAAAATTAAAAAAAAAGAACATATATGATTTGCACAGGAGGCTAATTAGAGAAGGGAACACGATTAGTTGTTTTGAGGAGAGAAGTCAGTTTCTTTTCAAAATTGGGACGATTGACAAACAGAACTTATGTCGTTTGTGATCTCTAACAGTGCAGAGGAAGCTATGGTTCTGTAGACTTTATGGAAGGCAGTCGGGTGGCACCTCAGAGAAAATATCGCTGATTTTGAGACGTCGTCCTGTCTATTTTCTGTCTCTTCTACGTTTTGATGTTTCTTTTCTGCCCCGGTCTCAGGATAATCTAACATGGGTAATTAAGGGTGGCACATGTCTGAGAGATTTGCGATTGCAAGTTAGAGTTCAAGATGGATTTCTGGCTTTCCCCGTTTCTAGTGATAATTCCAAAAGGGCAATTTCTATGCCAAAGGTCGTTAATGGAAAAAAGCGTGCTACAATCAGTGACAACCAGCGACATAAACCTTGCTAGGGTATACACCTATATCTATGACAGCAAACTGTAAGAAGGCTTGTAACAAATACAAAAACACGACTTCAATCAACATGATTGTGTTGAAGCGTAGGGTTCCGCTCAAAAAATTTATCGTGACTAAAAGCAGAATTTAAAAAAAAACTTAAAAACTCACAAAAAAAACTTTTAGTGAACATTGAATTTGGGATAAAAATGAGCTCCGTAAGACATCCCCAAAATTTAATAAAAAATAGACACCAAACACATGGAACACTACATATAAGTCACATCTATTATTATGAATACTTATTAGAAATACTGAAACATGGCTTAAAGCATTTTTACACACATACAAAAATAGTTCCCTCAAAGCAGCATTGAGTGGGGACATGGGCTGGTCGTCTTTTGAGAGTAGAGAGGCTATCATCAAAAGGAAATCCAATCGAATCCACTCAGAATAAATCCGCACGTTTTATACTAACTAATTATAACCGTACCGCAAGTGTGACATCAATGAAGAACATTTTACTTTTACCCAGCCTCGCACATCGCCGTAAAATTTCTAGCATTTGTCTTTTTCACAAAATATTCCACCACAACCCGGTACTCAGAAGTCAGCTATTAACCCCACCATCTTTCGTTTCAGCACGTCTAGATCATCAGCACAAAGTAGGAGTTCCATCTTGCCGTTATAACAAATATTTTAACTCATTCATCCCGAGAGTTACAAAGGAATGGAACCAGTTACCTCCATCCCTTGCATCTATTGTTGATTGTGACCTTTTTCGCACAAGTGTTAGTACCAATGTTTTTCCTATTACTTAACTCATGTTTCACTGTTGTTTCATGCTGTTTTTGTTTGTTTGTTTTTCACTCCCCTCTGTAATGCCTCTGGCCCTGAGGGTAAAATAAATAAATAAATAAAAGGCTAACAGAAATGGAGGACGCACGATGGACGAGGAAGGTGTATACATGAAGAGTTTGAATACAAAATGGACGAACCGAACGAGAGAGCTAAAATTTAAATATCTGCCGACTATGGGGAGACTGAGCGGGACACAACGGTAGAAGAGGGCGTAAAACAAGCCGAAAGGGAAATGTGGAGGGAATGAAGCAAGGACGAGCAATTAGCACAGCGGGGGACAGGAAAAACACAGGAATATTGGGACTCCCACCCGCGTGGTTCCTGCCCAAAGTCTCACACCTGTCCCCGTGCGGGTCTGGTTCAAGGAGGAACAATGACGAGGTTGACCTTGGAAAATTGGCGACTCCCTCTACCCCGGTCTCAGGATAATCTAACATGGTTAATTAAGGAAAAGAGGGAAAGAGGATATAGGGAAGAGGGAAAGAGGAAATAATGATGTTAATTTTTTTTTTTGTCCGATATCTCAAAGGTTTTTTTCACCTCTATCTGCTCGGTGATAGTTGGCGGGAGGTGGGGAAAGAAAATTTAAAATGTGGGAGAAAACAACAAGGAAACAAATTTTTCCAATCAATTAAATCAAGGTTAGGTGGCGCAAGCTACCACGTGGTATGACGAGAACAGCCAATAGAGAGTTTTCGTAGATCCTTTCGGCAGTCCCGCAACGCTTTCCGCAACTCGCTACGATACCCGGGCAGTGTTGCCATTTTAGCGATTTTGTCGCTAGATTTAGCGATTTTCTATGCATTTAGCGACGGATTTTTTTAATTTAGCGGCTAGCGACTTTTTTAGCGACTTTGGTGTTCAAACGTAATCTTGTTATTTTTAACAATTTTAGAGATGCTCGCGGGTTAAACCTTTTTGCTTCACTAGCCGAGTTTTCTTTGGATATATGCTCACGAACTTCCAGAAGAAGTTGGTAGGCGGATTGGCACAGTTGAAGCCTACCAATATGGCAACGAACCAAGGAGGATAGAAGGGTAGGAGAGGGCATGACGCCAGCCGCGTAGCCTCCACAAGCCATGCTCCCTTGACGCCTCGCCTCTTTCTCATTTTTCTCCTTACTCTCCTCACATCATGTGACCGTAGCTAGCCTTCGTCTCGCTATGGTGTACAAGAATACACCACAGTCTAGCCTTCGATCTGATAAAACCTACCAAACGGAGCGCGCGCAAGCCTGCAAGGAAGCCTTTTACAACCATCCATCTCACACGTGACATGTCACCCGCACCAATTGCCAGAGAGATCTACGGTCACGTTGGCCACAACATCGTTTAAACTTTTTATGACTAGGCTTCACCAATATTGCAACATGCCCTCTCCTAGTACTTCTAACCTCCTTGCAACGAACCGTCGACATCGGCAGATTTAGGTGACCTAAATGCAGCCAACATCGAGGAAGAACTATTTTTCTTCTAGACTATTCCGTTGACCTGTTCTTGAAGACAAGCCAGTCATTATTTCCGTGTTAAAATTAACAAGTACCCGTTTCTTATTCGTACTTACCGCCTAGTCGTTTCCCAAATAAAACATTACAAATAAAAACCGTCCGTTACCGTTACCGTTACACTGAAAAACGTTGTTTTTCAGTGTAAGTTTAACCTCTCAAAATACCTGAGATATGATTATTTGAGGTTTACTTACTTTAAAAGGGTTTAATAAGCTTTTGAAATTTAGCGAATTTTTTAGCGACTTCCTGGCGAATCTAGCGACTGTTTAGTGACTTCCTGATATCAATTTAGCGGCGCGCGCAAAAAAAAAAAAAAGTTGGCAACACTGTACCCGGGATTCTACAGTTAAGGCCATGGGCGCGCAAGCGCAGTAGCGGCTTCTTCGTTGCGGAGGGCCTGGCGGAGGGGGAAACGCGGTTTACGGAAACTCCCTAATATCCATCCATCCTTCGGGGAGTCCTCCCGGTGATGCCAGGCAAGGGATGCCAGGGCACCGACTTCAACGTGAACGACACTGATCTCTATGACAATTGCTGGATCGCGCATGCCCACTCCGCGAGTGCGGCCACCGGACGGCCATCTTGCATGCAGAATGTTTTTCGTTTTGCTAGCGTTGCAGAGGCCGGCGGCAGCGTTCTAGAGACACTTTTTCTGTACGTTCGTCGTCATAAGTCAAAACAGTTTTTTTTTTTTTTTAACTCTGTGTAAGGTGTGAGATTTTCCGTTGAGAACACGTGGACATTTTTATGAAAGCGCAGTGCCGCAGGAAAAAGGCACAACTCGTCGAAACCAAGTTTCGCCAATCTCGCGGCGTGATCAAAGCGTCCTTGGCACGCCGAGTGCTGCATCTTTGTTCCTTCGCACGCTTGGATACCGATCAAGAATCGACGCCGCGCCAAAGTTTTGATGGTGTGTTGCGCGTAGAGGCCTTTGGATCATATACACTATATCGGCCACGGTGTTCTGGCTCGTATAGCTGTTCCGGTGAGTTGCTATCAAGGAAAGGGGGGGGGGGGATCTGTACGTGCTCTTATGTGCTATTAATTATGGCTGTGTTCTAAATCTACTCTAATGGATCACATGGGAGCACCTCGTGGCGGATTACGCAGACGGTGCTGAGAAAGTTGCGGAAGCGATTTGCTAAAACTCCCTATTTTCCTGGGGCACTCCCATACTGCTCTCGCGTGTTGGCTGTGCGGGGGAACGCGCAGCGCGCTGTTTTTGTACATCCAGCAAGCCGGCTTCTTCGTCTTGCTTCTTGTTTGAGCGGTTACGTTTCCCAAAGCACACGCAAATTTCTTCTAGCTTTTTTCTCCTGTTTTCTTGCGGCGACGATTTTTTTTTTTTTTTTTTTTGCGGTCTAGGCGATTTTAAGGGTCAGGTAATTGCTTCCGCGGGGAAAGCCGAAACGCGAGGCGGGGAGATGGTCTGCGCGAGGAGAAAGCCCTTCTTGAGCGAGGGACTGAGTACAGATGTAGCATGTCAAGGGAATCAAGTATCCCAACTCCCAAGGCAAGACGAGGCATTAGCAGGCAACACAGGTTGTCAGGGGAGAGATCGCACTGCAGTCTGTGTTGAAGCACCGCTATCACGGTTGTCGTCGGAGACATCAAAGAATGACAGGGAATCATTCTCGCCTGTATTTCTGTGTCTGGTTTTCGAAACACCGTTTGGTGCTTGGCGAGCCAGCCTGCTATGTTCAGACGGGCACCCTATTTATTATACACCCAGACGGTTTTACTCTCTTTTCAAAGACGGCCATAAAAACAGGAAACATGCTGAAATAAAAAAGGGCATCGCCAGTTAGTGTTTACCACCGAAGTACGACCGCGTCGCCGGTGGTAAACTTGCTTGAAATTTTCAAGAATTCAATGTTATAACTTTTCACAGGAACGGAGCTGCGCCGAGAAATTTCACAGGAATGCGTCCAAGATATAAAAATCCACGTTCGTTGAAAACGTGAGCTTTCTACGTGCAGGGCAGGCCTCCGATTTTCCAGTGCATTTTACACCGTAGGTCGTTGCATCGGATCAGAATGTGTCAACATCCCATTGCTTTGTGACAGGAATTTTGGATGAATGGATGGACACACGGTAGGTGGTGATAATAAACCTTCTATATAGAAAGTAAAATCGTAATAATGGCTGTTTATTTCAATTGTAATTTTTTTCCACTCCCCCTTCCTCCGCCACTTTATTTCGACCCCTAGCCCCTAGCCACCCCCCCCCCATGTAAAATACACTTCCGGGGTCACTGGTACCACACCAAAACGTCAGCTGCACCCTGTTCGCTCATTGAGCCGGTGTGACCTAGATACGGCTCCCCCAAACTCGCCTTTGCCCCCGTCGTGGATTTCCTTCTGCCCCGAAGTCGACAAAAGAAACCATCTTCCCTCTCTGCTCGGCTAGAAGGAAGAGAGAGAGGGTACTGAACCATTTACTCTCGAACCGATGTTTCTACAAAAAATCCGTTGTGATAGAGATCAGTGGTGAGCAAGCTGATACTCTAAAGTCGTTGCAGATTTTTGCTTTATGTATATAAACGGAACAAACATACACGTGGTATCCTGACACTGAAGTGTGGCAGATTGGGTAGAGGTAGAGTGCCTTCATGAAGGCTCCCTAGGCAGCGGCAAATGAATCGGGGTGTGTTGGTTGTCTTTTCTTTAGATTTGATTTTGAGCAAACTTGTTTCCCTTCTTTCCATGGGAAGAAAAAGGATTGAGAGGGAACATCTCTGAATTGCTTTCGTTCGTCCTCCTCTCCACATTTAATCTCAGGCCTCAATCCCTCACCTTTCCTGTCGCCCCTGTCATCCAGAATGGCGACAAAAGCGGATCTAGGAGAACAAAGTCAACGTGATGCACGGCTTCGTAACTGTTGGAAAATGGCAGTGGGTGCTGGTCGTCCTAGCGGAATGCACGTGAATAGAAAAGTTTTAGAAATGGTTGGAGCACTTTCAAGTTAACGCACATTCACGAAATTTCAGCCGACGTGAAAACGAAGGATATAACTGCTGCAAGATGCACGCGTGTGAACATTTCGCAACAAAGTGTCGTAGCATGAATACTCCGAAAAATTTGAACGCCGAGCCATCCAAAAATTATAAACAAAAAAATCTGTCATTGCAAAGTTGGGGTTAAAACATTGGCACAATATAGACCTTTTCCGCTTACTCTCGCCCCCGACCGCCAAGTAGGCATATCCGGTATGGGCGACGAAAAAATATCAAAACGTTTCAACCTGCAAATAGTAAAAAATAGAGGGGAGGCAAAACGAGAATGTGTGACGGTTACGTTTATGTCCTAAATGCCTTCTATTGGTGTGGCGACGGCAAAACAATGTTTTCGCCCATACTGGAAGTGACGACAATTCAAGATGGCGGCGCCGTTGCGAAAAAGGTCTCGAACGAAGCGATTTCGAGCGGGCGTCCCTGGTTTTGAGAGGGCACTTCAGTGTTGCCCGACTGCGCTGGGCTGTGGGTTTTCACGTCAGTGGGCTGCGGCAGCTGCGTAGGCGCACTTCCGGACGCTGGTGGAGGCTACATTGCCGCGTTCTATCTTTTATTTTGTGTTATATAGCGAACAGAATTTCTCGAGGTTTTTAAGAATGCATTGTACTGTTTTTGGGAACAAAAACAAAGAAACAAAAGCTGTTTTTGAGTGAGTCCGCGCGCGACAGAACAAATGCAACCGGAATGTGTGTTTCATATTATGTTGATCTTTTTACGGCTCCATACACTCAGCATGGGCTGTCCAAACAGGACACTATAAAACGCACGACTCCGACAAATCGTGAAAATGGAAGCGGACGCTTCTATTTTTACGATTTGTCGGAGTCGTGAAAATGTTTGCAGGAGTCGTGAAAATTTTTACGATCACGACTGCTCTCCTCGTCAGATTGACGTCACACGCCACCTGCGTCTGGCTCACCTCGCCAACGCCCTCGCGTACCGCCGTCGCCTCGGCTCGAAGGCCAAGGAGGTCCGGCTTTGGGTGGATTTGGGACATTCCTGCGTCGAAGGGCGCGTTTCGCCCGCCTCGGATCTGCTTTCTTTGTCGAGATTCACTTTCGTCGTGATGGCGTCCGATGTGGTTCCGTATTGTGAGCGGAGGCCTTGAGCGATTGACCGACAGCCAACAGAGCGTGTGAGTGGCTCTCCGGACCCACGTGATGAGCAGAGCAAGGCCGCCGTGGAGGAAGCGAGGGGGAGATTTGACGGGGGAAGTCTCCCCCGGCAGATTTGACAGAGGGAAGTTTCCCCCGACGGCCGGAAGCGCAGCGCCGCACGATTTGCCGGAGTCGTGAGTTTTCTAGTATCCTGTTTGGACACCCCTTTAATCTACAAAGGTCTTAACCGTCGAAAATATTTGACCACACAGGATATCCGAACTGCATGGATATTCCCCGCCCACAACATGAAATTTAACGAGTGTCATCAATCGAACAACATATATTGTACGTACCTCACGGTGCCGCGTTATCCGAACAGGATTTGAGAAAGGTCTCAAATAACACAGCATATCCAATATAAAGTGTCGACGATAGTCACTTCACGACGATCGGACGGAATCCGGCATGTTTTGAAGACAGCTGTTCTTTTTTTTGCACAGCTTCAAAGAAAATGAACGAACGTGTCCCCACACCCCGGACCCAACCCTATCAGCAATTTCTCGCGGAAACTCGGAACACAGCCGGGAACGAAAATAATCCTCCAAGAACGTTAAACTGCCTGCGTCTAGGGTGCCTGCGTCGCGTGCTGCTTGACGTTCGCTCTCTTCGTTCGTTTCCTGACGGTCACCGGCATCTCTTTCTGAGGCAATAACACATTATCACATTATCACATTCCACTCTAAGAACCAAGGGAATACCAGGGCTCACAAAGGGTAAGCATCCTAAGCAGGCAAATAAAGTAAAAACTTCCAAGAAAAGCGGGCGAACTCCGAATGCCGCACAATGCAGGTGGGGACCCACGCTGACCGGGTTTCCACAGTACAGGCGGGTGGCAGAAATTTCTGGCTGATAGGGGTCGCTCGGTTCGCAAAATGGCGGCGGCCAGAGAACTCTTTTTGCAAAGGTGGTAATTTTTTCGTTGTACTTACGTGCGTACTCTTGCTCCAGGCCCAATGACTTGGCAATGGCAACCCAGGCGTTGGTGCGCATATATTGGACTTTGTGGACGCCGCTTGTCTTGTCGTACAGCCACGGGTAACCCTTCACCAACTCGATGAGCTTCCGTGTCTTGGCTGTGTCAAACACACCGATCAGTTCCCTCGTCAGCGTTTTGGGGGATCTCTCGATCTTCGGACTCGGTCGTTTCTTCGGCGGAGTATTCGTCCTCTTGCTCGGGCTCGTCATCCGCCTTGAAGGTCCGGAACACTCCGAACCACTCTGCTCCGAGCTATCCAAAACCTCGTAGCTTTCAGGGCTCGCCGGCATCTTGACAAGGGTAGTAGCGTCCACACTCGTGAACGAATGGGGAGCAACTAAAGGCCTGTGCAAACCTAAATCGGCAGCCAGATCCGGTAAAAAAAAAAACAAAAAAAAACGTGAGGCGGGCACGTCGAAAGCTGATCTTGGTTTGCTCACATTCACAAGCCGAACCCGCCCGAGCGCCCGAACGCGCAAAAAGCCTTCCTCCCTCTCCGTTCTCTTCCCGCAGGGGTCCGTCAAAAATCGGAAGGCATTGAAACGACACGTGATGTTTCCTCCTCTCCGGACCGGTTTTCTCGGCGAAATCGGATGCCGTCTTCAGTTTTTGCACCGCGCCACCGGGGCCCTGCTTGCCATGAAACGCGGTCCTCGGGGTTCCTCCTGCTTGTATCTCGGTATGTGTCAGTTGTAAAAGCAGAGGAGGCATAGCTCCCATACTTTTCACTCTCTCTCTTGCATCTGGTGTCCAAACAGGATACTACAAAACGCACGACTCTGACAAATCGTGCGGCGCTCGGTTTCCGGCGGGGGAAGGAGGGGGGGGGGGGGAACTTCCCACCGCCAAAATCTCCCCTCGCTTCCTCCACGGCGGCCTTGCTCTGCTCATCACGTGGGTCCGGAGAGCCACTCACACGCTCTGTTGGCTGTGTTGGCGAGGGAGAGATTCGACGGGGAAAAATTTCCCCTCGGCAAAGAGAACGGCGAGAAGCGGAGCGCCGAACGATTTGTCGGAGACATGTGGCCCCTGACGTGTTCCGTTTGACCAGGTGCTTGTCTATCTTTCGCCACGTGACCACGTTCCCGCCCCGTGTACCCGCGTGCGGAGAGGGGCAGGTGATGGAAGGGAAGCGGTCGAACGGTCTCGCGAGAGCGTGGCTCCCACCGCACCGTCATCTTGCCTTCGGGGAGAGGCCCCTTTACTACCGGCCCTCGAGGTCACTCGCGAGCATGCGTGTGTCCGTAGCTGAGCACCTGCTTTAGCAAGCTCCAGCGATCTCGCGGAGGGGACTTGGGCACTAATCCGGGCGAGTTTAGCGGCAGCTCTAGGCTCAAGCCTTGCTTCCCCTGTCCAGGAACTACACCATTTGAGGCGTTTCTCTCCGTCCATGGAACTGGAACACTCCTATTCCTGCTCTGGCAAGCGGAACAGACCGAAAAACGTAATAGCAATTTTTTTTTTTTGCCTTGACAACGCGGCGAGTCATGAACGAAACATCAAGCGCCGTAAAACAAGAAGGGGTGGTTAAATTGTGGGTGGGGGGGGGGGGGGGGCAAGCAAAACGTTTCGAGGAGTGATCTGACCCGGAAACAACCCCCTTCCCCCTCCCCCAGCTACGCCCCTGGTTCAAACGTTTACGAAACTACCACCCATTGTAGCGTCATCCCAGTTCAACAATTAGTGCGCGCCATATTCACTGGACCTTGAAAATGGTACCAGTCAGAAGCCCGTTTTTGTTGAAGGGTCTATATTCGGCGTCAACGTTTTTGTGCTCTGTTTCCGCAGTGCTGTTACCTCGCACTGCTGCGCGACGTGGCTCCGTCTTGCGTCTCATTCGCGTCCTCTCATTAGGTAGTTTTAAAATAGGACGAATTCTAAAACTCTCCACTGAGAACACTGCACAAAAACGTTGATACCGAGTATGACGAATTACGCACATTATTGAACTGAGAAATCGCTGCGATTAATTTAAACGCAAAACGATCCATTCAACCCGCGCCCACATTGATGAAAAAAGAAAAAAAAATCGCGATATTTTACAATGGTGAGCAGAGGAACAGAGAATCTCGAGCGAACAAAGGCACTTCCGATGTTTTGAAATAAATCTGGAATGAGGGCAATTGTATTCGAGAACGTTTGAACACAAAGCCACCGTCGTACGGTGGTCGTACGAGCTTTGTACGAAGGAAGTGGTGGAATGAGAATTCGAGCCGGCTGAAATTTTTGGGTTGACGGCTCTATCGGGCATTGCACCATTTTATAATGTGATAGCCTGTCATCAAATTACTCTTTTTGAGCAGTCGAGACGACACGATGAGAAGTGTGAAATTTAACTTGTTTTACCTCATATCTTTTTTTTTAATTTTTTCCTAAGGCCAAAGTTAACAAACAAGCGATATGGATACGGGCAGATCATATTGCGTGTCACCTTTTTCCGAGCTAGAAAAAACCTGAGCAGCACTTTTTATATATATTTGCGTTTGTGAAGAAAAAAAAATTAACGCTACCAATCAGCAGCGCAGCTTCAAAAAATAAATAAATGAAGTCAAACTAAGAAGAAAAAATGAGACTGTCAGAATTGTGTAGGACAAAACTGTAACTACTTATCCAACAAATTTATTTCTTCCCAGTTTGGATCCGCAAATTGATCAAATGTTTTTTTGCTAAAATAAACTTTCACTCCTTTTCCTTCTTTTCTTTTGTGGAGAGGCACGTTTTCAAACCTGCACCCCCCCCCCCCCCCCCCCCAAACACAGACACACACACACAAAAAAAATGAAATCAAATTTTTTGTTTGTTTTGCTCGAAGCAATGACGCAAAATCGAATACAAAAACTAAATAAAAAAAAACTTTTTGTTGTTTTTATTATTACATTTATCCAATGACAAAGTCACATTTAGTCATTCAGCGGCGATGTCATCAAATGAATCAAAAAGAAACACCCGTGCGGCAAGGCGAAGCAATGTCGGCGCTGGCAAGCGTCCAGAAACGAAACTATTAGCGAAAGCCCACGACTTCTTTGTTTCCTCTACTTAACGTTTTTTTTCTTCTTTTATTTATTTATTTAGCGAAGCTACACCAGTGAGCTATCATGAACTCCGAGATCCCGAAGCTGGGAGGCCACGAAGCCAGCGAAGCCCGCTAGGCGGCTAGACTTCGTACCTACTTCCGCCAGAAGTGACGTCACGTTGCGTCTTCCCACGGACATGGCGCGACGCCTGCGTGAGCGGCCGCGAGCACGGCGGACGGGAGCAGGCGGGCGGCAGCCGCTGAGCGTGGTGGTGTGACACCGGATCTCTGGTCGGTCGTTACGACGTCGACGGGTTCCCGTTTCAATCGCATCCGGCCCGCCGGCGTGAATCGCGACCGCCCATTCATTGGCCGGCGTGAAGCCCCATCGATCGCCACGACCTGGGAACCAACGCTGCCACCGGCGCCTCGAGAGAGACCGGCCGACGCAGCAGCACGTTTTTTCGTGCACCTCCAAACCACCGCGCCTCATCTGTTGTAGGGACGCCACTGGTAGCTAAAGCGGTAAGTTGCCTGGCTCTTTGAAGCTCTTTCCGCGTAAACCAAACAATACTTGCAGCGAAAGTAAAAGAAAAGTACCGCCAAAAACTTTGCCTCGCCTGAAGCTTGTTTCACTGGGTTCGGGTGGGAGGCCGACCGGCGTGACCGGGTTTTTGACACGTCTGACGTTCTTGATCTGATCGGCGGTGACTTCTCGACGCTCGCGTTATGGTCGCCGTGGACCGCGGGCCCGTGCAAGTTATTGTTCTACCAAGCACAGAATGAGGTATAGTGTCGCGCAGCGCCTCAGTTGCAAACTTGCGAAGCCCCCCCCCTGCCGGCTACGCCTGCCCTCACAAAGCCGGTTGGGTTGTTTCACCGGCGCGCCCGTAGGGGGATCTTCACTGCAACACGCGTGTCTGGTTCACTTCACGCTACACGTGGAGAAACTAGTTTTGGGGCCGCCGCCGACGTACGCGAGTACTCAAAGGGGGGAAAGCTTCGTCCCGTTTGTTTATATTTTGTGTCATTTCTCTCGAGTGAACGCGATGCCGTAGCGAATCTATCGTCCAACGAGGTGTGGAGAAGTGCGACTCTTGTCTTGTGTGCGGGGACGCGAGCTTGACGGCGGTGATGTTTGGCCTGCCAACAGCCCGACATTCCAGGGAAGCCCACGCGCAGTTTCCGTTGCCTAATTTCCCTTTCTTGCCTTACGTGACGCGGAAACGTCGGTTTCTTCAAACAGTGGCGTGCCACCTTTGCGTGCGGTGCCACTTTGCGTGCGAGCGGCTTGTGTGCGAGTAGTCTCACTAACCGTGAGCCGTACTTTCCACAAGACACTTCTCGCGCTTTTCTTTTTTCTTCTTGCTTTTTCGCTTTCTACGTTGTTTGTGCTGCATAAAAGCCGGTCACCTATCAGCTGCTAGGGTTGTTAAGTAGAGGTAACTCAGATATGTAACCTGTTCATTTTATTTGCTCACTTGCCATTATTCTAATCTAGCGAAAGAATGCACGATTCGTGGGATCATGCACATCAGGCACGTAACCAAGGGGAAGGGGGGGGGTCGCCCCCCCCCCCCCCGAAATCTTTTATTTTGTTGGGACCTCCTCTCCCCCTCCCTCTCATACAGCATTTTTTCATGGGCGCCCCCCTTCCCGAATCAAAATCCTGGCCACGTGCCTGATGCACAGAAATAATGCCAAGAAGGGCATATTGTTGAAAGTCTGAAGTCGCGGTAGTGTGAACTGTCTCACAAACCTCGAGCTCTTACGAAGCGTAAAAATAGTTTAATATGTATTTTGTTTAAATGTCTTGAGATATTTAAATCAACTTGTAGGAAGGAATTGTATCTTGGGTGCCATTTCTCTTATTTTGTCACTTAGTCAAGTTATATTTTCGTGGTTGCTTTTTCTGATTCCTTGGACAAAATCGGTACAACGTAATATATTGGTCCCATGGGACTGTAAAGGCACATATTTAGATATATATTAATTCCAATAAAAACAAAATCAACATTTTTTTATTATTTCATTTTTATGGGTGTTTGGAAGTGAGAGCAGGGTTGGTGTTGAAATCTCGATCATTTGGTTTTCCTGTCAGCTTCATTTGAAGATTACACCAACAAAGCAGGACCTGTAAACAGCGTTGCCAACGTCGACTCGTTAAAGCTAAACTCCATGGAGCGCAAAAAAAAAAAAAGCGTCGAATTTCGCTTGGCAGCGATTGCACTGCTTGTGGAATGAAAAAAGTGGCTGCTGCGCCTCGAGCGCAAAGCGAACGTGTCGCCAGGCGAACTTCGCAGGATATTTCGCTCCGCGGAGTTCTGCCTTTAGAAGGCTGAGTCTGAGACGTAGTGTTTCTGGACAAATCGCAAAGGTGGTTTCAAGCTGGTATAACGCTGGTACGAGAACTCGAGCAAGGCATTTCCTGGGACCCTCAGAGTTCCAGCCGTCTTGCTCGCTGCTGCTTTTTCGCGAACGCTGCCAAACATGGCGTTTCCTGACGATTGAAGAGGTCGGCTATGGAATCAAGAGACCGTACATTTGCAGATCTCGAATCTGTAGCAAGGCCATCGTGCACGTGGCACAAGACGTGTGTAAAACTGCGCCGACACCGTTAGCATGAACACGACAGCACGGCGTTTTCTCGCATCTTACCTCGAACGGGTATTGACGGAAACTAACTTTTACCGCTTAGGTTAATGCCCTATTTGAGCACTTCAAACCACACTAGTATAGTTTTGATGACAGCCTTTCGATTCTAAGCGAACAATAGGAAAAACCGCTGATCGCTTGTTCGCGCTGTTGCGCACAGCGATCGTTTGTTAATTTGTGCGAGGTGAATGCGCGCCCGCGCACAATAAATGGCACCGATGAAGGATAAAGATGCATGAAATGTGTCCCGAACAGTTTTTCTCGGCGTCTTGATATAAACAATGAAAAAAAAAAAAGCTTTTTTCTTTCTTTTTTTTTTTTTGTACAACGAGGGAGGACGAGGACGGGCATAAAGGCAAGGAAGTGAAATGTAACCTATGCGTCAGTAACAAGAAACTTTCCAAGTTGACATCACATTGTATATTAATCATTTAAAAATAATACCAGCTCCGCTAATATATATATATATATATATATATTATAAGAGTGGGTAAAGAAAACAGCGGTACACCAGGGGACTAACTATTTCAAGTGTAACTCAATAGCCGCTAACAGGTTCGCGAAATTAGTTAGCGTCACAATGTCATTTGTGACGCTAACTAATATTGGAAGAAAGAAAATCTAAAGCAGTCGGTTTCAACTGTCATTTTTTATTTTTTTGAAGCTCGACAACGTAAAAACCTAGATATTAGTCGTTTTAAATCGGAGCTATCTGTTTGAATAGAGCCGTTCATTATCAAGGCGAAAGCCTTATATATCGAACAGGTTGGCGACACGAAAGATCCCAAAATGTTTACGTGACCACTCAGGCGAATTGGAGGCAATGAAATATAAAGGGGATGACAGAGCGAATTAAGAGGAATCAGTGAATAAGAGGAATTAAAGTGAATTAAGAGTAATTAAAGAGAAGTAAGTGTAATCAATAGGAATTAAGAAGGACTATAAAGCGAATTCAGAGGAATTGAAATTAATTTAGGGGAATTAAAGAGTAGTAAGAGTAATCAAAGCTAATTAGGAAGGACAACAAAGCTAAAGAGGAATTACAGTGAATTAAGTGGATGACTAAGCGAATTAAGATAATGACTGAGCACATTAAGTGGGGTGTCTGTCTTTAATGCACCGGCGCCTGGGCTTTCGCCTTCGAGTCATCTTAGGTATAACATAAGAGACCCTGTGAATTTTTGATTCATAAAGGCCCATTGACACACCTGCGACTCCTTAGAACCGAGTGCTTTGAAACTTCTTAAAATGTGTGATTACGAGAGAACACACTGGCACGGTGGCGCCATCTATGCGTGGACCCTGGAACTGCATTTCACTAGAGCGAAGGTTTGCGTGATTTCCGAGGTCAAATGTGCGTAATACCTACGAGAAATGGTCATTTATAACGTTGACAAAGGTTTTCGAGCCAAGAAAGAAAGGATAATACGCGAGAGAAATAGAAAATATGCGGGACTGCCAAGTTTCCACTGCTACCCAATAGGTGGCGCCAGCGTGTCCCCTCGTCGTTATTCGTCCTAAGAGATTTTAAGAGGTTCCAAGTGCGAACGGGCCTTACCTGTAACGTAACAATGACACTAAGATTTTGGCTAGGTACAAAGATAAAGTGTCGCGGGAATTACACGAGGCGTTTGAAATTAGGACCAGGGAGAAGAAATGTATAAGTGACACGTCCCTATCCTTATCTACCAATGAGTTTGAATTTTTGAAATGCGGGCTGAGCAGATAGGGTAAACAGGGTTTTTGTGGCTATTTAACGTGTGAATTTTCAATAAACTTCAGTTGAGAGTGCGCCTTGTCCTGTTTCCCTTCGTCTGTGTCCCTGTATTTTTTCGGCGCTTTTTGCTTGCAATGAACCAACTGGCCCAAATTTCCACTTTACTGTAACGTAACTTTTGGAGTAAGTTGTAAATTTGTTCAATCGCAGTTCTCGAAATTATGTTGACAAATGCACAGATGATTTAGATCGCTGTCTCGCACTCTGCGTAAAAGGAGTGCTAATTTATTTATTTTTATTCCGCGGACGAAATCGAGCTGTAGAAAAAAAAAAAAAAGTCGGACCATAATATATTAATGTTGTGAGCAACTTTGAATGTAGCTAGACACCGTCGTAATAATTAAACTGTGAGTCACTCTTCATTCGAATATTCCACGGAAATCGGATCATAAACCGCGCACAGCCTTAAAAAATAAAAAGAATAAAAAAGTGGGGGGATGATTGCATATAATGGGTCACTTACCCGTCGTCTTTCCAAGCCAGCTGTCTCTGCTCCGCTACAGGGTACACGCAACAAATTGTGACAATGTGGGGTTCTTTTCGTTTTTTTTCTTTGTACAAATCCTGTTAAATTTTCACCCGCAGCGAAAAACAGTCTATTAACTTCGACGTTGGAGCCCGATACCAAACACATGTGTCGGTTTCTATGAGCAGCAGTGTAGCTGAGATGCGGGCCATTTCATTCACGCATTTAGCTAAAGGGTCCGGTTTCAGTAGTCTGTGATCACTCGTCTTTTCTGAGGAACTGGAATTAAATATGGAAGATCGTATTGTACAGTGTTACCGCGCCGCGTGCGCGGCTTCTTCAAGGTCATATCGGCTTCATCTTACTTCTCAGGATTATCACGGGGGAAATGCGGCGCTGGCGGCGGCGACGCTTTCACCGTTTCCCGCCGGTTCCTCTCATTGACCAAACGCTCTCAAATGTACGAGATGTTTCGGTGGCGCCCTCTCGTAGTTCCCGTCCCCGACGTCACGACCAGGGTTATCAGTAGCGGGCGACAAGTTCCATGGTGCGTAAAAATCGCAGTGGAAGCCTAGTCATCACGTTCCGAAATCAACACCGTCAGGGTTGAGAATCTGACATTGCTCTAATTTCTGCCGATGAGAGCAGAGTGAGTTTTGGGCCAATCGTAGATGGCCGATCACAGCGACGCTTTGGGTCGCGCAAGTCGTCAATATTGTGCTACCGTTGTGCAGCCCTGGACTGCTGCGTGGCTTGCAAGGAGCTTATGGCGCATTCACAGTGGAAGCGAATCCGCGTTCGCAAAGCGGTTGCGAACGTGGACCCGCTTCCAGTGTGAATGCGCCATTAGACTACCGTTGGAGCGCTGCGGAAGCGACGCTAGCCTTGTCAACGTATCACTAAAGATGCGCGAGCTACAATATTTTTTAAATACCATATTCTCACACGGACAGGGTGCACAGTGTTCAGCTTCCATTTAATGACGTTTCAGTTCAAATAACAATAGCTTAATTATTATTTTTTTTTATGAGCAACATTTGCACCTTTAATGTCCGCCACGCGACGCATGTTACCACGAACGTCTTTATTTTTTTTTCTTTATTAATTGAGTTGGTAGAGTAAACTTATACCGACTGAGTTGGTGCCCTTATTTTCTTCTTTTTCTCATAACTTTCGGTTGTGAGAAAAACAAAAAGGTGCGAATTGGCGATCGCGTGTACCTGCTCCAAGCGATAAAAATGGGAAATTATACCTAATCTCAAACGTGCAGGCACCTGTGAAGAGCGAACGCGCCCATTGCCACACTGGCACCATCTATCAGAAAGCCATAGGACACCTCCGACACGCGTATAACTACACTGTAGGTTTTGCTAAGTTTGCAAGGTCAAATCTACGCACTATTTATTTAAAGTGGTCCCTTCTAAATTTCAGAACTATTACAAGCACTCGGTGACAAGAGGAATGCGAAAAACATACGCAGATCAGAAATGTTCAAAGCCTAAAATATGGATGGCGCCAATGAGTTGTGATACCCATTTGCTTACCTCTTATTCTTTTCTTCCTAGATAATAAATAGCAATAATGCATGTCAGAGCTTGTAAACGCTATTTTTTTAATATGACAATTTTTGGGCCGCTTTTGATTCATCATTGTATTGAAATATTACGTCATTGCAACACTACAGACAAACACAAACTTTCCGAAATTCAGTCTGACCACTTCGGTCATTATCATCATATTAGGAACGACACATGAGTCGTAGTAATGGCGACCTTTTGGTTGCTGATAATGGAAGAAGTTGAAGCTGTGTCAAATTGCTGATAGCATGGTAAGAAAACTATTCTTGTCGGGAGATATTGAGGCAAACCCCGAGCCCGATGGCGAGCCCTGTGACAACACATCGTCAAATCAAATCATACCGCTACTAAGCAAGTTATCCAACGGCCAAAGAGAAATCCAGCTGAAATTAAATCTATGCAAGGAAAGCAACGTCATACTGACTTCTGTCTTGGCAACCCTCAGATCTAAAATCGACGACATCGACCGCGAAATTTTGAGCCTTAAAACAATCAAAGAAGACGTGGCTGCGGTATCAAAAATCACCGCAACAAACACTTCCGCGATAGCGAAATGACACGAAGGTTTACCACTCTTGAGGATCATCTCGCGACGAAACAACTTGGCTTTTCTTTAACCTACCTGACGCGCGTGGTGAGACCTCCGGAAGCAGTCTGAAGAAAAATATTTTCCTTTTGCGAGGAAAATCTTGGTGTCAAGATACTCCCCCCTTGGATCGAGCAGGCGCACAGAATAGGGTTTTTCAAAGATAACTCCACGACAGTCAGACCTATCATCGTAAAATTTAATTCTTTTAAAGATAAAGAACTCCTGCTACCACAGGCAAACAGACTAAAAGGTACAGATTTCCGTTTGAGCGAGGATTACTCGGAAGAGACCCGTAAAGCACGAAAAGGGCTCCTTTTCTGCAAAAGCACAAGCTCGTGACTTCAAGCTTCGTCATGATAAACTAATTATCGGAAATTTGCGATATATTTCTGATCATGAAACCGCACGTGTTATGCAGCTTCCCGCATAGCCACAGGAAACCAGAAAGTCATCCTACCCAACAACACAAAGGCCATTATCAACCATAACCTTTTTATTGCCTATGTAAGAAGCGTTTATGCTAAACAGAGGCGCTGCATTCTGCTGTCTACTCCTGCTTTGCAGACGTTGTTATCATCTGTGAAACTTGGCTAACTCCGGATATTGCAGATAGCGAATTAATCCTAAGTGACTCGTATTTTATCATCCGCAAATATAGGATGGAGCGGCGGTGAGGGGGTGTGTTTATTGCTGTTAGAATTACTTTGCATGTTGAAAAGTGTGATATAATATCAAGTTTTGAAGGTGTTTGGGTAAGGATTAAGACGCCTACTGTTTGTATTTTAGTCATCTTGCAGAAAGCGCAGCTTTCCTACTGTGTCATGGCGTCAGCATAAACAAACATGACGGCGCCGCATGAAACAGAGCAGACACTCGTGGCGGGTGCGCTGTGAAAACCTTTGTACTAGAACGGAAAACATCGATGAAACGGACTCTGAGCTGGAGAGTCGTGAAAATATAATCTTGCGTCCGCGACGTGACCACTCTTCATAAACCGACGAATATAGACAATATAAGCTGCGGGCTTGTAACTGCACGTTGTGTTTGTGTCGGCGCATATTTGTTCGTTGTTTTCGCTCTCGCTTACGTTTCTTTTATGTCCAGTGCGAAGTTTTGGCGAACAAGCACGGCGGAAGAGGCTACAACCATATGGTATTTCGCACGCCATCCGGAAGGAGAGCTTGGAGCGGACAGCGTGCCGCAGTACCATCAGCTGGAAAGGCGCGCTATACGAAGAGTCCGGCCACTTGTCTCGTTTCCTCCGTTCGCACGCTCATTTGCCTCATTGGTCTCGCTCGTTCGTGAGCGCGACCAATAAACGTCCGCAAATAGAAAAAGAAAAGAAAATGCCGCCGGCCTTTGTTTTATTGCTTTGTGGTTGTTGCGGACGATTTAAACATGGTTATTCGAGGTGTTTTATCAGCCGAGTACATCCTTTTTAAAAGTCCATCAACCAACATTGGCGGTCACAAATGTTGCCAGTGCATCGCCAATGCATCGAGGTTGCAGCCCAGAAAGACAGGCTCTACGCACGCAGCATTCCTATAGATATCTCGAAGGCGTATATAACACGGCGAATCAGGGTATATCACGGAAAAGGCTTTCAGGAGCTATAGCTTTGACGAGAAAGATGTGGAACGCCTACAAGCACTGTACTCCGGGATATCTGTACAGGTTGGATGGGAGGGACACAGGACGAAGCAGGTGCCAGTTACTGATCTCCACTATAGGGGGCTGGATGGCGCATTGAGCACACAGCCAGGTATGAAGCCACCGTAAGTAAGCGGCTTGTCCCGGAAGTAAGCGCTTGACAGGCTTTTCAACTCTTCCGAGTGCTAGATCGAACAGCGTTCAGGGCGCTGAGATTTTTCTTGTGTCATCCCAAGAGAGCCTGCTTGTGGCGGAGTAACAGCGCATGCGGACCCGAGAAGTCTCCTCTGGGAAGCCATTCGATGTGAAAATTTTGAGATTCTAGTTGATCAAGTGCGCGTATGTCCCACGTTCAAATGCCTTATTCTCAGGATTTAATTCAAAACAAAAGTATTAAAACCCAATTTCAAAAAAAGAAAAAAAAAGAAAGGGATTAAAGTTTTGAGTGAATGCACTATACTCTGTTTCATACTTAGCGCGCAACGCTGTCAAAGCTACTGGCGCGAGCACGTGGCTTCATCTATGGTTTTGTTTGCGCGAGAACGCGTGCAAATGATCAACCAGATCAAGCCCCACGCTCGCGCCAGTAGCTTTGACAGCGTTGCACGCTAAGTATGAAACAGAGTATAGGAAGCCCAGCACAGGCCCGACTTTCGGGACAAGCATCGAACTTCCGGTTGCTTCACTTGCGCCAAGCTCGGAGAGCGGCTATGCGCCATCCAGCCCCTACAGTGGAGATCAGTGGTGCCAGTGTCCAGAGGCCTGATACACGGGTGCGCTCTATTGCCCCTGCTTTTTATGCTATGCATAACACCATTGGAAAAAAAAATGGACCGAAATCGCTGCTACCGCTACGCTGATTCTCGAAGAATTGCGTGAGCATTTCGCACCGCGGTTATAAATGACAAAGCATGGTGAATGCTTTGTTATATTGGCAGCATTGACCAGTGCCGCCAAGTCCGAAATGAGGCGCTGCGTATTCTGTGGCTCTAACGAACACATCTTGGAGAAGTGCACGTCACCCCTAACGATCCAAGAAAAGAAAGAAAAACTGAAGGCGGAGAACAGGTGCTTTCGGTGCACGAAGCAGTTACATCGCTCCCGAGAGTGCAGGTCCGCCCAGAAACTACCGTGCGCAAGATGTTCCGGAAGACATCTAACCGTGATGTGCGACCCCGAGTGGGCAGGAGCAAGGCAGTCGACGAGCTCTGACTCGATCCCACCTCAGTTTATTGGCATGTCGAGCCCCTTGTACAACCAGCCCCAATCATGCAAGTGCTCCTTCAAACGGTCAGGATGCGTGCAAGGGGTCAGACCGAAACATCCCTGCGAGCACTAATCGATGGAGGCAGTCAGTGAACCTTCATCCGCCGAGACACTTATGAAAAACGTCGATGCAGACCGGTTGAAGAGGAGGAGTTCTGTGGCTCACCCGCCTCAAAGGGGAAACCAAAGAATCCAATCCAATCCAGTGGACACGAAGCGTGTGACTGGGTCCGAGTCCCCGCTGAACGCTAACGCGACGCTCGTTTTCGATACCAGCTGAGCCGAGTTCACGCCGCACGCTGACGAAGCATGCTCAGAGTATACGCTCGATCGATTTACTTGCACTTCCTGCGCCGGTGCAGGACAGTGCGGTGTACCTCCGTTCGCATCTGAATACACATTTTGGAAGTGTACACTGCCCTACACGTTTCTGCACCGGTGCAGGAGTTGCAGGTAAGTCGAACGAGCATGTGATCGAGCAATGGCGGACGTGCGTTGGCGCGGACTTTCGGAAAGGGTCTATTCCTTGAGAGAACCCTTACGAAGAACCGCCACGAAGATCCGTCACGTCGATTTCCCCGATAAATTTAGCGAGAAAATTATTGTCACATGGCGTCAATTTTTCCACTACATTCAGCAGGAAAATAGGCGTCCTCCCGTGATCGCGTTACGTGACTATATGGCTATGTGACCAAGTCGTGTCTTTAATTTACCCACTAAATTTAGCGGGAAAATTGGCGTCACGTGACCCCGTCATGTGACCAAGTCACGCGACGTTATGTGTCCTCGAGTCGTGACCTCAAGTCGCGTGACGTCAATTTCTCCGAGGTGGCTCTGCGAGTCTGAGCTCAGCATATATACTGTCCTCCCAGAGCTTAGAGAGCATGATCGAGCTCGTGTAATTTCTTGTTCGCTTCCTTTTACCTTCGCGCTTGTTGCTTCGGCGAGGAAAATTGTTGCCTAGTTGGAAGTTGAGCAATGATTGTAGATCTTGTGTTATACGTTTCGCAAAACGGCGCTTTGTCCAACGACAGTGTTTTTGCTATCCCGATGCTACCGACTCCGCTGCATTGGGTTCCTCGGCGGGACGACTTTGTGTGACTGATGAGCGGCTTATCGTGTTCGCAATTCGAGGAAACCGGTCTAACGAAACCGAGGAGGAAAGGGTTTGACGTCGCGGGTTATTTTCTCCCCTTTCCCTCAACTGTCGCGAGGAGATAGCGAGCGGCAGCCTCTCATTTTCCTTCCTTCGTACCTGCCGTCCACTCTTGCGCCGTTTCTGTTCGCCGTTGGACCTAAAGGTGAGTATGTACATTTTGCTATATTTGTATATCGAAGCGCACTTTACATTAGCTATCGATAACGGAGGCGAATTGATACGTTCAAAAATACCGAAGAAGACAAAAACAAAACAAAGCACAAAGGAAACACCACACAGAAGTGTCGTGTCTTTTTTCGTGTGTGTTTTTGTTTTTAGTCTCGGTTTTATTTGTAAAGACGAAGCTGACTTCTGCTGGTGGGGTGACGAGAAAACCGTCTATAGTCACTGACTGCTTAATAAATGCAGGGAGTGGCCTATTATGATAAGCAGGCTCCTTGCTTCGTGATTGGTTCCTCGACGTTCTTACCGGTGGATGCCGCAATATCATTGTCTGCGCAGTGATAATGAGATGCCAAAACTCGCCATGTCCCCCTCTTTTTTTTTTGTCTGATTTTTGCGACTGTGTAAGTACGCCAGCTGTTTGGATTCGACTAACGTTCCGACTGATGGACCTGTCTAGAGTAGGGTGCCTACATGATTCCGCCGCGGAAACATGTAGGCATCCTAGACCCGTCGAAAGAAGTTAAACATATCGTACAAAAGCAAGAGTTTAGTTGGTTTTTTTTTGTTTCCTTTTTGTCCGGCGCCTAATTATTTTTGCGTCTAAACTTAGGAGAGCTAAGTAAACTGACAAAGGTACCTATCCGCGGCGGCGGTCGTGTTATCTGCACGTAAATGTGGCACACGAGGTTCTTAGAATCAAGAAAGAAAAATAGATGACAAAGTTCTAACCTGTCGGGAGTGGTTCTTCGTAGCTCTTTTAAATAACCGGGCAGATTCATTTTGCCTTGCTGGTTCGTTCTTGGAGCAATAGATCGTCTTCATTTCCGACAACGGCGATTGATTGTTAATGGTACGTTTTAATTAATCAAAACATAATAGCGGATACGTTTGTCCGCGTATGAAGTTTGCAAGCGCAACTTATTGTTGTTCTTCCTCTGGGAAAGCACGATATGAAACAGCGAAATGAAACAAAATAATACGTGTAATCTTTGAAGAAAAAATATATATATCAAATTCCTGATTACGCCTAAAAAGAAAAAAGCAATGCGTAATTTGAATTTTTGGCGAGGAATTGAAATTGAAACCGGATTTTTGTTTTGTAATACCAACTATATATGGCATACATTTTTATAGCGAGCTCAGCTCCAAATAACAGTTGCTATACCTCTTCCGATGATAAGCTAAAAAATAAATAAAATACTGAGTTTCAATTTGATCATACGCATTTATGTATCAAAACCGTCCTCCTCAAAAAACAAAGGGGGGGGGGGGA
This sequence comes from Ixodes ricinus, assembly GCA_037355805.1. Classification (NCBI taxonomy): domain Eukaryota; kingdom Metazoa; phylum Arthropoda; class Arachnida; order Ixodida; family Ixodidae; genus Ixodes; species Ixodes ricinus. The sequence goes on from JAZHYW010015738.1 coordinate 214,026, forward strand.
CTAAACCCCCCCCCCCCTCTTGTTTTTTGAGCGGTTGCTCGATAATATCTCCCATTAATTTCTTCCGTCTTGTAATTTCAAGTCGAGCGCAAGTAGTTTGAAGGCATATATTCGCTATGGGACACTGACTACAAAGGCGAGTGGCGTTGGCTAATCGTGCGAGTACATTCGTCGTTTCTCCAAATAGCACATCTGTGCCCATCCGAGTTGAAGGCTGCCTTATTCTCAACACACTCGGGGCAAGGTCAAGCGCATGTACAGTCATGCAGATACTACATAGCTCCACGCGAGTGGGCGTTTTTTTTTCTTCTTCTGAGGAGCGCTTGACTGGTGGCGTATACGTTCGAACGAGCGCTGACGTCAGGACTCGTCCGTGTGGAACAGATAGGAGGAGGCCATCAATGCGAAATGCCGTTATCATCTGCCGTTTCGAGAATCCTGTTCTCCTTTCAATCACACCGCGGTCACACAGGCGCAGATAATAGCGCTCTCCAGAAAAAAAAAAAAAAAAAAAACGCCCTCTCGCGTGGAGCTATTCAGTATCTGCATGAGTGTACAGGCTCTCGGCACCCGGATCTCTTCCACTTACGGTGATCCAGCATTTGCAGCGTTTGAAATATATATATATATATATATATGCATAGCCTATTCTGACAGGGTCTCCAAACCCCGGCCCGCGGAGGCGTTCCAGCCGCCCCGCGGATGGCCGCGGTCTTTCCAGTGATGCCCGACTCGCGGCCCGCTGCTATCAACGCAAAAAGTAAACACTCGTAAAAAAACAAATCGGCGCCTCGACACGCACCAAAAACGCAAACGAAGATATAAAAAAGAATGAGAGAAAAATGTAGTGTTGTGCGAATATTCGAATTTTCGAATAGTAGTTTCGAATAATACGTTATTTGATGTTCGCTTCGAGGTGAACTCTGATATTCGTCGAACTGTTGACCGCGGCGGATTAGCCCCGTTGAGCGCGCTTCGTACCGAGTACCGGTGCACTGCAGAGAAGCAACACATGCGGAGCTCGCTTCCGCGGGTGTTGCTTCTCCGCAGCGCACCGGTGCTCGGTAAGAAGCGCGCTCAACGGGGCTTATCTGCCGCGATCAACACTTCCAAAGCGGAATGATGCACACGTGCGCGTGGTGTGTGTACAAGGAAACGGTAACTTTGTGAATGTTAAAATCTACACTACAGTATTTAAGAAAAAATTAAACTGTGGCTGTTATACAAGTGTATGTGTTAGGAGAGTTGTCCTGACAACCTACGTTCATCATTCGTGATTGATCTTTTTTTATTTTCTCAAACTCTAGATTTAATAAAGGATATTTGCATGTAGCAAGAATATTCATAAATCCCCTCAATCAGGTATAGTTGAGCATCTGCATATGTCTAATATTATGTCAAATGCATGGTTTACTTGTCATTACCGTGTAGGCAATGAACTTTCTGAGGGCTCAGTTCATAAATATAGCTAGATTAAAATGAGCTTAGAAATGAACAAGCTTAGGAACAACCTTTGCGAGTTCAGATGGGTTTTTGTTTAGGCATGGTGCAGTAGTGAAAACCTGAGAGGAACTATTTGATATTCGATTGTAAAATATTTGTCCAAAACCACTATTCGCATCGAATTCGCTTCGAACTTAAAATCCACTGTGCGCGCACATGTCTGGAAATAAAAGCGCCGGTTATCTCGCCATTATTTATTGCACATTGTCATCAGAATTACTATTCGTAGTTCACCCTCATGTCTGTAACCACGAAAAATTGTTTTGCGTTATCATGGATATTGTGCATAGTGATCTTATCTCATCTACCGTTTTTATTAGTCTTCTGCCCTGTGTAAATATGTTACAGTTCCTGTGTGCTTTGATTTATGTCCGGTGAGTTTTCGGAGTTACTATAATTTTGTAATGCCATAACTAGTAAATTATTGCGCTTAAAAATAAAGTATATGTTCTTGTCCATCTTACTTTTCTATGTTTGCTTTAATGTATTCTTTTCTTTGTATTTAGATGCTTATTTAGGCTTATTTAGTTAGTATTTCCTCGTTTATATTGTCTCATCTAATTTCCGGCCCTCGACACTGTAACACGTCCCCAATCCGGCCCCCTAGCCAAAACGTTAGGAGACGTCTGGTCTATGATGTATCTGTCGCAGGCTGCCGAATATTATAAAGAGACAAAGGCGCACTATCACGGACAATTCGAGCTGAAACAGTCTTCCGCTCTTCTTTGACGTGTTTGCCAGTTTTTGGGAGAGAGGGCTGTGGTTCAATCCGGGAATGGAAAGCGAAGTTGAGGTCCCATACTTGGGACTTTTGGGACAAATTGCTAGGAGATAACCGAGCTTGTGGGAACCGCATACGCACGCGGAAAAAGGCCGAATCGGGTGTTCCAGCTCATATTGTCCGCAAGTGTACTTCGACAAAGTGGCAAAAAAAAGTTTTTTTTTTAATATTTGGTTAGTTGTCGTTTTTGCTTGAGCCACAACCGGAGGCTTGACTCGGGTTGAAACTTCAGTGACCATATAATAAACCTCTAGGCAACCCTTCAAATTAGATCGGTTTCCTTTTAATGTTACACATATAAGTACAATATTAGTACTGTCGGAGTGACTAGGAGTTACTGCAGTCTTTCAAAATGGGGACCCTTCTTCAAGCTTCACTTACGAAGTGATTATTCATATCAATCAATCAATCAGTCGATTCGGGTTTTATTGTGCCCTTAAACAGCTGGCAGGCCTTAGGAGAAATGCATCCGAATATAAGCTGGAAAAAAAAAAAAGATTGGCGCGGAATGTTTAGTAGTTTACTTTTTTTGAACTTCTCAAGATCAGCACTGAAAAAGTCCACGTCAGAGTTATTTGACCCGTCGTACATGATCTGCACACGTGCCAGTAGAGAGACTAATTCTAAGTTACAGAAAAAGAAAAAAAAAGTCGTAGACTGATTTCATCATTGGTATTGGTACTACCACACGTTGCGCGACATATTTCCCCTTACCAGGGAGAGAGAAAGAGAGAGAGAGAGGGGGGGGGCTGTTGGGTGGCGTGATATGTTGAATATAGGAGAGCAGCTGCGCTCTCGTAAGTCAGTCCTGAGCGGTATATGTGTTTCGCCAGGGTGGATTGTGTTCACTGGAAGGACGGCAGACGTTTCGCAGTGCCTGCCGCTACGTGATCTGAGGGTCGCCAGCAAAGTTGAAAATACAGAAAGTCATGTAAGTCTCTTTTTGGTTGTGGCAAGGGATGGCCTTGTAGCTTATGCTCCGTAAACCCCCCAGTCATCATCATCATCACCAGGTATGTCTCAAGATTAACGAGACTGATTATCACCGTCCCGCCTTGGACATGCATACACAAACTCATGTTTCTGGCGTCACTATGTCAGTGGCGCTTAATAGTGGATGGACAGATGGATATAGCTGAATCATCTTAATCGGGCGGTGGATGGCACCACCTAGGCAGTGTTTTAATTTCAACATGTAAGCTAAATACAAAATTCTGCACGATCTGTCTTTACCTCTCTCTTCTCTTTATATATATATATATATATATATATATATATATATATATATATATATATATATATATTGTGTGTGTGTACACAGACGCACCTAGCAGCGGAAGTTCTCGTGTGCTTCATTGGTTAACATGTGCTTCGGAGGCTCACATGTGTTATCGAGGCTCGCATGTGCTCCAGTGGCTCTCATTTTTTCGGAGGGAACGGAGCAGGGGGTTAGCTGTAGCTAAGCGATTTCTGTTGTAATTCAGCTCGAAAAGTGTCAAGCATGTCACGATAGTACATGCCTTTCGAGTAGTCCGCATGCGTTTGCTTTACTCATTTGCATACCGTAACTACGCAGTTTATAGTTATGTATAATTTTGGCTGATAGCCGGAATTTTTTCAGCTGCTTTGCGAGCTGCAAGGTGCACCCGCTTGATCAGCCTAAAGGAGAGCCTCTAGCTAGGATTCCGTGTTTTCGGAGTTTATTTCTAATTAAATTCGGAGGGTGTTTTTCGGAGTTTTAGATGCGGAGCATCTCTTGCTCGGGGCTATGTCCCGCGGCGCCGTAGTCCGCACTCGCACTACGCATGCGCAACTCTCCTCCTTCCCTCTCTCCTACAGCTGCGCGTTACTCTCTCCGCTCTCTCTCTCTTCCAGCTGCGTGCACGCGCGTTCGTTCGCTTCTCCTCACACCGCGCGCGCACGCGCAACTCTCCTCCTCTAATCTCCTCTCCTTCAAGTGTGAAAAAAAAAATAAACGGCGTGCGGCGAGCGTTCCAAATTTCTCTGCCGCGAGCCGCGACAGAAGGCTCGCGTACGGGGTTCCGCTAGGGCAGTCGGTGGCGCCATCTCTCGACGTCAGCACGCAACTGACTCTTACCTCGGAACCAACACGATGCTCCGCATCACCCCATAATTCCCTCGGGAAGATGGTGTAATTTTTTTTCTTCGATGAAAATTCGGGGTTTATCGGAGTTTATCCTCTTTTTTTTTTTCAATTTACCGAGATTCAAAGTTTAATGCTACCGTTTTTACATTTTAAGAATTCAAAATAAAAAACATAATTATCCGGACACAAACGTACATTCAATTTACATAGAACTGACCCGTATCAAATTATATGTCTGCAGCTGAATTTGGCATCGGGGCCCTTGCCATTGACAATACTAACTATCCCACTACAAATATTGCAAAGAATTCGTTGCCTCATTGAACCTGAATCTTTCGAATAACTGAACCTGGACGTAGTCGCAGGGAAGCTCCAGCTGCAGTGTCCCCTTCTATGAAATCTGCACGTTCATAGCTTTCACTCTTATAAAAGCACAACCCATCGTCCCTCTGAGAAGCAGAAATAGTAGGCTCCAGACAGGAATCCGGAACAAAGGGTTTTGTTGTTCTGAACGAATCTCGAAGAGATGAACGCTAAACTCTCTTTTGCCAGTACTAGATATACGATTTCGAAGGAAACTGAAGTGGTCTCTCCTCGGAACCACCGACGCTGCATTCTCACGTAACTAATTCATATAACAGCGAGTTTTTTTTTTTTGTTGTTGTTATTGGGGCTTTTTAGTTTTGGAGCTTTTTGTGGATAAATCCGAACTGACGAAAATTTTATTCGGTTGCGAGAGCCGCCGCCCGATTCACGGGGTCCAGCCGTATCTTTCCATCCATTCATACAGCTCCGCGGTCATGCGGAGTTCGCCTGCAATAGATTCGTTGTTTACGTGCTCCTACGGTGGGCGAAGTGACTTTTGTTAACTCGTCCTTTCCTCCTATCGCGCGCTGACAAAAGCTGTAGCTCGCAAAGGAGGCTTTTTGGCCGTTGATATTTTTTCTTTATCACGAAAGCACTCGTCTCGTCTGCTACGGCGTGTCAAAGCAAGCAGCGAACTCTGACTTGCGTGCGCTTGCCTGAATTTGATTCTCGACCTTGAAACGTACCTAAAAAGCACATAAGCGAAAAGAAGAAACCACACGCACACACACACACACACGCACGCACGCACACACACACACACACACACGCACACACACACACACACACACACACACACACACACACACACACACACACACACACACACAAACAAACAAACAAACAAACAAACAAAAAATAGTTGATGCAGCAAGAACCGCGTCATCAGCTGACGCTTCCAGCACAGCTAGTGCGGCAAACGAACTCTCTTAGGAATGGCGCTCACGCCGCTTAGCGACTCGATTTCCCTGTTGCGGCACCGCGCGTTACCCAGCCATTGTGGTCGTCGGGGGGAAGGAGCCGTCGTTCCTGTGGAAATCGTCTGGAGGACTTCCTTTTTTCCGTGTCGTCGTTGGTCGAATAGTAATCATTATACTTGTATATTATATATTCATGTGGAATTCTTCGCTAGATCTAGCTGTTTGTTTAAGTGCGTGTATTTTGATGAATATTAGTTTTTTTTTTCCCCATCCCCCGAAGTTTTCTGCTCGCCATGATTGCTAATTTCCTCCTCTTCAGTCGCCTCCTCTACAGCATTCTCTCCGCTGAATTTGAAAGAGTGGAGGGCTTGTGGGAGGAGCTTATTCTTCCTTTCTTAGCCTGCAACAGATTATTTATGCACAAACATATTGAGGAAAGTGTCGATCGGCTGATTAAAAGTCTCAAGGACATGATCGTTTCGACGGCAATCTCTCCAAAGCCTTCATTTATTTTCTGTGTGTGCCTGTGTGTCTCTCTCTCTCTCTCTCTCGTTTTGACGCAGGTGGCGATGGAAATTCCCCGAACGTGGTCTGCATTGAGTGTATTCATTTCCCGTTATGGAACCGGCTAATGATGGTGGTTTAGGAGCACACGCAAGACGAAACAACCACGGTTGGAACGTCTTGCGCCTTCGTATTCGGACGTTTGGCGCCCAAGGTGGGGCACGATGCCATGACCTTGTGGTTAGGAGAGTTTTATTATCGACAGGGCCGGGCAAACGCGAGCTCCCGAAAGAGGTATGTGTCGAGGGGACGATGTAATCACGTGCGGCTGTTGCATGCGCGTGCTTATACACGAACTCATCTCTGTGACGTCACGGCGCGGTGGTGGCGCGTCGGTCGCACTTCCGGTCTGGGGCTGTGGGCAGAAGTCCCCATGCCAGACGTGTATTCCTGCGTTGGTTTGAAAGGAACCAGACGAAAACCTGCCTTCTCGTCAAAACGCCGCGACTGGGGCCGTACCAAAAGTGTCGAGAAAGGTTTGAAGGTCAGTTTTCACGTGCTCGGTTCGTCCGAGAATCTGGATATGTGCCGTGAAATGGGAAAAGCAGACGCCGCCCGACAACGATTGCTTGGGCGGGAAGCACTTTGGGTTGAATTTACGGATACTCGTGGTCATCAGATTTATTTGTTTTGTTCCAACATGAATGCCAGAAAACCGTCAAGTTGTGCGGACCACCTGCGGACTACGTTCAGTGCGTCTTCAAGTTCGAACGGCCGCCCGATTGTTCGAACTGTCTTCTGCTCTTTCAAACGTTTCTGCTTGTCGTCTGCTCTCTTAGACGACGGCGGTCCGTCGACCAATTGTTGGCCCGGTACTTGCGATAAGAAGCAAGTGCAGGCCTCAAAAGACTTAAATTTGAAGGTTGGTAAGCAGGCTCGATGTAAACAGTAGATACAAGGAGATGTTGATCATTATTACCAGTGACCATCACCGACTTGTTATGCCTAATTCAGTTGGTCCGATTCTGCTTGCGATTTTCAGTATCGACGTCGACCATCTCAACTACGGTTCACGCTTTTGCAGCCCGAGCGGCGTCGCGACTGAAAATTCCGAGCGAAATCTCATCATGCGAATGAGGCTTTAGAGTACATTCTGAGGCGTCTACGCGGAATGAATCGCCACATGTCACATTATTCAAGCGAAGTTTTGCGGTGTAACGAGCCTCGGTAATTTCGCTGACGCCGCTCAAGATAGTCAGACATCGCCAGGAAGACGTAGAACCAACAATTCGAACGCGAAAAAGGGCAGGGGGACTCACACTCACGCCGACAGCATCGCATTTCAATGGTGTGTTTATGGGCGACGGCGAGCTTCTTGCCCACACCCTTATCGCGCATGCGCGGCGCCGGTGGCGTCCGCTAGGGGCGCTCCGGTTTGTTCGTAAACATGAGTTGGTGTATAGTCTTGTCAAACGTCACTATATACATTCTCCCCCGTAACTTTGCTTTTACGGCGTTCTTGACAGTTTTCGTTCAAGACGCCAATGTTGTCATTGTAATCCCGCTGTTCTTTTTTTCGCGCTTTCGCGATCCACATCCGCTTCACAGCTTTTCGCGGGTGGCCGGCAGTAATCGGTGACGTCACCGCATTAGACTATTGCCCAAAAGGCTATTCCGGAAATATGTTGCGCCCCCGCCGTCTGCTGGACGCATTTATGGCGATCCGATGTGCGGCACGTGAAAGATAAGACAGGAATAGAGGACTAAGTTCATGTCGCGTTAACATTGGGATTTCAGGACGCAAAGGAGGCAGAACAAAAGCGATCGAAGCAGAGTACGCGATGATTTATTTTTCGTTAGTTTTGTTTTCTGCGTGTTCCGAACTTACAATGGTAAGATATGACGTATCGTGCCGCTTCCAGGATATATACGACGCGCCCGCCAAGGCCCGAGCGTACATCGGAATGACCTCACAATTCCTCTCGCCGCGCAGTGCAGTGTGGGATGTCCGCGAGGTCTCCTGGGATTTTCCGAGAAGGTGGATTTACTCAGGCACCGAGGACAATGCGGGTAATGTAGGTACACGCGCTGCACGCCCTCGCTTTGTCACCATACAGGTTTGCGAGTAAATGATACAAATAAGGCCTGTGTTGTACCGCAGGAAAGGTTACAGCTCCTTGCTCTAAAGCACATCTCGGCGGCACACGCTCTCGTGCACCAAGGGCAGCTGCCAACGCTATGAGCTCGCTCTTCTAGCCTTCGCTGCGGTACAAGATAAGGTGAAACGAAGTATAGTTTTTGCTTTAGTGCATTTATCGCCGCAGATGCCAACACGTGCAGCGCCTGTAACTATGCACTCGCGACGTGACCGTTGGAGGAGCTTGAGTAATTTAGCGAAAGCGAAATCCCACGCTCGCGTCAAACGGCGAGAGGGCTTGGTGGGGTGCGGCGATGGACGCCCGATGACGTCATAACGCGAGTGGCACTGACGTTGTGATGGCTATCGGGAATCCCTCCTGTTGGCCTTGAAGAGTCTCGCAGCGGCCTTCGCCAGGTCAGGTGATGGGAATCCTGCGTTTATCGCGCATCTCTTCGATCGCTCGGGGCAGCTTGCGGCGAGCCTGATTTCAGGTGGTGTGTTTTTCGACTGCGGATTTGGTGCAGCGGCCAGCCGAAGATGCGACATTTTGCAGGGCGAAAACGCGGATGGAGTTGGACGTAGTTTTGGGGCACACACTCACACACGCGATCACATAGCCGCACGCGCAGACACGCACATGCAGGCGCAAACGCGCGCACACAGAAGAAAACAAAACGAAGCATGCGTTCCGAACCTTTCTAAACCTGACTGATATTACGATTTTTCGAGGATGCCCACCAAGGTTCTAATTAACACAATCTGTTTATTTTCACTAATTAAAAAGTAATTGTGCATATCTAATCACACTCGTAATTATCCTACACGCCAGGTACCTCGATGAAATGGCTTATTGATCAATACGATACATATCATAATTTTGTGCGATGCACGTTGTGTTTTACATGTGATCTTTGGTCGATGCTCGATGAAATATCCGGTAAAATCGGCCGACGTCCCTCGCGATATTTTGTATTGGTCCGCACTTCGACGCACACTAGAAAGAGCGAGGACGAGAGGGATCGGAGAGAAAAAGCGCCGATTCGCCCATTTTTCTCTTGGAGTTGGCACACATACAACAATAGGTACCTGCGTAGTTGTAGTGCCGTCCGTTGTGTAATCCTGGCACGCGTGTACGCACCGGTACGTAACGCACTGTGCATATCACTCGTCGACGAACTACGAGCTTTTTGTTTTGTCACATCGCGACTTCTGCTCGAAAGAAAAACAAAACTTGTCATAACTTCTAACTTGTCGGCCATGGCCCGGCAAATTCAGGCGATTGAAGAACTGTTCGCAAAAATTAAAATCGCTCGCTGAGAAGCGCATCACGCATTATGCGCATTTGGGTCTGCAAAATTAAACGTACATACGGTAGTAATTCATAGCAGGTCTATACCTCATTTTTGGGGACGTTGAAGTGTGACCGACTCACTAGATTTAACAGACTTCGATCGCGATGGGGCATGGCCCGTTCCGCGTCGTCAGGATGAATAAGCAGGGATTTAGTTGAAACGACCCCGGAAGCATGCTGCCGTCCGCTCCTTCCTACCAGTTATTTCGGGGAAATGTTCGTTTACCGGTTTACAAAATTGAAAAACGAATCAACTTGAAACTAATAAGGTACCAGCACTCACAGAACTTATTGGAACCAACAGAATACACGGAGTCGCTTTCATTGAAGTTTGTACTGCACACGCGAGAGGTTCTCGAATTTCGCTTTCTTATTTTTGAATTTGATGAGACATTCCTTTCTCAGTTTTATTTTGTCCAAATCATGATAAAAAAAAATGCACCCTATTCGCTGTGGTAGATGTTGTGGTGTAAAGCTCTAGATATTCTATTTTTATCATCCAGCTTTTTGTACTGGGGTAGAGAACAACACACCACCATCCCAGCGCTTCGATACCTCAGCGCCAAAAGTGTTTGTAAGCACGACCACGCGTGGCACGTTTTCAAGCTTTGGTCAAATGTCCTACTCCACATATATCACTTCACCAAATAAACACAACGCGTGAAACAGGCTTTGCCGCGCGTTACCCAAACTGCGCATGAAGCGAGCTGACGAGCCGCGGGATCCAAGATCTGACCGGTCTGTCCTACCCGTGACGTCACAAGCGTTGGTGATGATAGCGACAGAAGCGCCCCCTGTAGTTCGCGCACGCCGCCGATAGTGATCTGAGTGACACAAATAAAGCGAAGAAGTCTGGAACGAGGTGAAAGAGTGAACACGAAAACGCATGGAACAAACATCGTTGGTACGACTCAAGAAAGCAGCGGCTGGCGGGAAACAAACTGCGGGTCTGTTTCATTATCAACCGTCTTTGATGTTCGTGGATACCTGTGTTGTACGGAACGGCGTTCCTGGAACGCGTTGCTCTCGGAGGGAATGGAGGAACACCGCCGTTCCCTCTTGCGTCGGTGGAACCGAAAGGGGAACTTGTTACGTGTTCGCGGAAACAGCAGGAAAACCTGCCCCCCCCCCCCCTTTTTTTTGTGTTTAAGTTTTATTTGGTCTGTTTATCTTTAGTTTTACTCGATATTAGTAGGCATTTAATAAGATTTTTTTATGGTCGACTATATTAACCTATATTCGTTGGTCCAACAAAAGCTTTTGACTTAACTGCGCCATATTACTGGAAAAATTAAATGCCTACGGCGTTCGAGGAGTGTGTCTGGAACTAAGAAAACATATCGCCCTAACAACATATGTAAATATGTCAGGAGTAACACCCGTTACTAAAACAACTAATATCGGCGTCCCTCGGGGTTCTATTCTTGGTCCAGGTTTATTTGTTATATTCATTAATGATTTACCGGCTTGCCTAAAAACGGAATCAGTTTTGTACGCTGATGACGCTAACATTTTTATCTCAAACAGATCGGTCACTGAATAGTACGCTGAAGCCAACTATACACCCTCCAGAGACTGACTAACTGGTTAAGAAATAATAGACTTGTCCTTAACATAAGTAAAACCAATTACATTTTATTTGCTGCAAAAAACACGTTAATTGAAAATACCCCGGAACTTATATTTAACAACACTACGTTAACCCGCGTTCACAACACAACATTTCTCGGTCTCATCTTAGATGATCAGTTAAATTGGCACGCTCACACAAAGCACGTAATTAATAAGATATACAGGAATATACAATTTTTTTTACAAATTACGCCATATACTACATTTAAAAACGATCTTAAATTTGTATTACAGCTTTATACGTAGTCGTATTTCTTATGGAATTGCGTTGTACGGATTAACGTAGAAAGCAGCACTGATACATGTACAGACTGCCCAAAACGCTCCAATAAGAGCAATGCTATTTTGCGATTCTAGGGTTAAGGCTACTTTCGGTTATAGCCTATTAAAACTTTTTACGGTTCAACAACATCTAGAACACTGTATATCCACATTGACTTTCAAGCTTCTCTTTAATATTGTACACTGCCCATCAATTCATCTGTCTGACACATCAAGACACTGACTATTCACCCAAAGCAGGTACGCTGATGTCTCATTTTTCCGCAGATTCGAACTAACTACAGTGATTTTTCATTTACTACAGATGTAGCAACTAAAACATGGAACGCTTTGCCGCAAAGTGTAACATCGATGTCAAGCTTTGGAACATCCTCCCTCGCCTTATTATCATATATTCGCTCTCGAACTTCGCTGCAAATAAACTCATCCTTTACTGATTCCTTCTTTTTTTTTTTTGTCGTTCATTTATCTTTTTTTACCTATCATTAAAGATCAAACTGCGTGCCGCTGAATTTTTCATTGATCGCATCAAAATTTTTTTCTTCGACTGTCTTAGAATATTTGTGTGTGTGTGTGTGTGTGTGTGTGTGTGTGTGTGTGTGTGTGTGTTGTGTGTGTTAAAAGTATATTTGTTTTTAAACGAATGTCGCGTACTGTAGGACGTTTGTTTCTTGTGAATTATTACTAGCATGAATGGAAACGAATTAACAATCAATGCCGTCATTCGTTTTCTCACCTTTTGGAACTAATTAGCCATATGAATCGTTAATTAGTAAATCGCCTACTCACCCTGTTAAAAAAAAGAGACCCTTAAACAGTTTGTTTTCAAAACTTTGGGACCCTCGCCTGAATATACTTTGTATTGTGCCAAAACCTTTTGTACCGAAATATACTTTGCCTTTGAATGATGGTGAAGTCTGCGAGAGAGAGTCAAAACAAAGAACTGGAATAAATGTGATCGGGGCAACTGAATACGTAGTTCAATGCAGATATTTTCACTTCCTTTTTTTTTTTTGGTCTTTTAATTTGTGGTTTACCTAGCACAATATTTTATTAAAATAGGCAAACGTAACGTGAACGTAACGACATGTTCCATCTTCGAAATGTAACGGAAACGCGTTCCTTCCGAACCGCTGGAACTTGTAGCGGGAACTCGCTCCAAGATTGGAAAGTAGGTATTGAAAAGGAACGAGGGATGTTAAGAGTCATCTCTGTAAACGAAAAAAGAAAAAAAAAGAAAAAGAAAACGAGAGTAAGGTAGACGTTGTAGCTATCTCTTTCTTCTTTACGTCTCCTCTGGGGCTTTCGACACAACCCTAGTTTTAGCACGTGAAACCGTCTGCCCGCACTGAAAAAAAAAATATATAAAAAAGTAAAGATAAACTTTTTATTTGTTTTGCTGCGGACCTGCAGCTGTCTCTGTCCAGCCCCAGCCCAGCCCCACATAGACGCTTTTTGTCCACCCCGTAATTTTATTACACACGTCGGAGCTTTCCCCGTTTAAAGCACGCGCCATTAAGCGATACTAAGATAACAAACAAAACAGAAAGACCGTTTGGCTTCTGGCGAGCACTGAGGAGGAGGAGGAGGAGGAGGAGGAGGAGGAGGGAGGAGGGAGGGAGGGAGGGGACGGGACGTGCATATTAAGTAGGCACAGGAAAATCATGATACGAGAGGGTTTTTCCTCTTGCTTGCTATTTTCGTTATTCCTTCTCCACTTTTGCGGTTTCCTTCTCTCTACCGGTATGAACTCTCCCAGCTCTCCTTGACGCTCCGCAGCCATCATTGGCGTCACTGACCTCCTTTCTCAGACAATCGAGTGTGCTGGTGTGTGCTCTTGGGTACCGGTGGACACATTTTGTCCGTCGCCGGCCCAGCACGTCTGCAGCGTCTCGCTGCCGACAGCGGTCTCTCTGTGTTGGTGAGCGCGCTCTGTTTGTACGAGACTGCAGGCTCATCGTCTGCTCGCCGTGCGTCGTCTGCTCTTCGTCGTCTGCTTGCAACGGTCGTCTGGTATTCGTCGTCCGCTACAGAGGAAACGTTTTTGTTCTACTTTTTGTTTTCGCGGATGTGCCTTCCTTGGCCTTGAAGAGCTGCGGTTATGGATTGCGATCCAGCGTGAGTACAAAGATCTTTCTGTTTTAGAGTCATTCGTCCCACTGATTTTAATTAAACTATATGCTGCTATGTTATCCGTCAAACGACGCTAAGACTAGAAAAATATTTAACATAGCAGCGCAGTTTAATGAACATCGTGCGAAACCAACTAGCCCACAGTCTTTGTTGAACCTCATTCGTCCTAATTCTTAATGAGAGTTTCGTGTCGGCCACTCATCACCGTGTTACAATAAAAAGAAGAGAGAAAAAAAAAAGGAAGCGGAAGCTTTGGATGCTGGTTTGTTCCTACAATTCGTATCTAAACGTTTGTGTACTACGATTCTGAGTTGGAGCCTCAATGTGGTACGAACTCCGAGTGTTTGATTGTTTATACGTAAAATTGAAAGAATAAAACACGAAGGACGATGACGAGATAACAACACTGTGCTGTTGTCGTCTCGCCCTTGGTGCTTTTTTTTTTTTCCAATTTTAAGTATTTGCATTTCGACAGTTGATCGTTTACGGATAAAGAAATTGTTAGTTCTCGACAACGGAATTCAGGATTGCCGGGTAAAAACTTCCAAAAGGTTACAAATGGTTGCCTTCTGTCTTTCCAGATACTCGAAATTTTATAGTCTCACTAATACTCCAACTATTTCCAAGGATCGACAGCCAAAACAGGTGTACCTGTATTGATATTTATTGCGGGTTATAAATATCGGACCACGAATAATAACGACAGTCGAGGATATTTTTTGATTGTGTTTAACGCGGGCATAAAAAAAAAAAAAACACCTTATTGTGATCGAAATTTTTTGCCGCTCTTTCAGATATATTCTGCGAAAAGAGTAACCAAACCTTTAAATTCTCATTTCGGCTTAGCCCTTGGTTGCATAGTGGCTACTACAGTGGACAAAGTTATTTCATTTTTAAATAAAGTGCCAGGCCGCATAATACCCGTATGCATGGTGTCCACTTCAGTGGACATATGGGTTTTCAATTGCCACTCGTAGATGGCGCCACCGTTCACTGGTGTTGACATATTCAGCATCTAAGATGGCAGCTTCCACGAATTCCAGATAAGGCACGGGCATCCTCGCAAAAGCGTCGTAAACTGTTGAAAAAACTTATTACCCCTCTGTTAAACATTTTCATGCCTTCGAGGAAGTCTTGAGGTGTAATCTGTATAAATATGAAAGTTCAACAAGTCTTCATTGTTTAGCAAGTGATCTATTTGTGGCTTGTCCACTCTGGTGGACACCATGAACAGCAGCATTACGGGGCTATGTGCTATGCACAATTAGTTTTTGGAAAGCGGCGCTGTAAATATACTGGAATGGTCCAACTTTTTGTTGTAATGAATAAAGCACCATAATTCTACATATTCGAAGAAAAAAAATATATTTTGTTATTTTTTGTTTTTGTGGCAAATGGTCTGCTACCAAATCGCCTTTGAGGGAAGTAGACATGGATGCTTTATTGGATATTTCACTATCTGACTCAGGAATCAATGTCCTAATTAAAGACGGTCTGCCGTCAGGAAGCGATGAGGATCTTTTAGAGAGCGAGGATGATGACATGGATTATGCCATAGAAGATGATCAAGACAGGTGTGATGATGGCTCGGCAGATACCAGCCAAAGTGATGAAAGTGATGAAGAGGATCGCGACACGGAAACCCAAGCTCAGCCTACAAGAAAAAGACGTCGAGTTCAAAAGGAAAAGCCAAAGTTATGGTCATGAGACGAAAGGGATCTTGTACCCCCAGTGCATGCTGTCCACTGTAGTGGACGTTCTGTAATTAATAAACTACATTCCTGAAAGCTAAGAAAAAAAATCCTGGGTCTCAGCTCAATACCAATGGTTGCAAAAACGCAAAATTTTATGATTTGCATGGACATTTTTAAAGTATGAAACAAAGGGTTAGAAGCCCTAAAAGTATCAGCTGAATTATGTTTGATTTTCTTGTTACATCGCGTTTTCAGCAATACCGTTTTTAATGTATATGTCAGACGCCGAATTGTCAGCCAGGGATGCATTGTCGCTGTTCCCTCTGGACGGTGACTTGCACCAGCTAGCCAAATAAGTACTAAACTAAATGCAATCAGTGTCCAGCAAGGTAGCCAACTGGCTGTTGGTGGAACTGTTCTCCAGCACACTCTGCTATGGATATGCGTTTTTTTTTTTTTGTAACGTCCAAGAATACCGGATGTTTGAAAAAATGAGTATCGTCTTTTTCTCGCCTTTAAAATAAACCATCGCCGGGCATTCAGTCTCCGTCTATATGTAGTGCAATCGGCTCGAGCCAGGCGCCAAAATTTTATCACTTGCCGTTTTCTGATTAAATTAAATATCATAAACATTTTTAGTCAATCTTAATTAGAAAATGACGGCAAAAATATTAAAAAAAAACGCCAATACGTGGAGATGGTGGCGTATGGAATGTGTCCACGCGTACTGTTCGTTAAGATGCGTGTACTAAAGATCAACAGGAACGGACTGACCGGCACAGATTTGAACAATTACGAGTACACTATTTGCAAAAATCACAAAGGCCGCGCGTGGAGCGCGCAACGAATGATGGGAACATCCTGTACGCTCCTTCCTTCCGCAGTATGCATCACGTGGCACTGAAGAGAGAAAGAGAGGTGAATGAGCAAAGTGGAACCTCCTCCCACCTTTTTTCCGCTTTAGAACAGCGTTCGCTCTACTACAGTGGAAAGATGTGACCTGTCTGTCACTGCCCTCCTGCGTTTCCTTAGTCGCCTACAAGAGCGCCTTTGTCTTCTGCTGCAGCCGGATGCATACAGGCAGTTCCCAGCAGCCCTTTCGCAGATATCGTGCAGTGTCACTGAGGGCGCTGCACGATACGCAAAATGTCCATGCAAGTCCTCCAGCGCGATTGCATCCCGACGCTCGAGAGCACCCAGCCCCCCGCGAGCAATGCGTCGATACCGACTCATCAGAGAGCTCGTGCGTTTCGCTGTTCAGGCATTCGACGCGTCCGCCTGCCTCGGCGTCACTGGATACGGACGGAAGCCGATTCGGATAGCGGTTCGCGCACGTTGTCAGCGCAGTGTACTACCCGTCGGCACACTTCCTGGGGCTCGGAAACGGAGCGTGAAATGGAATTTCAACGGGAGGCGCGTCGACGAGCGCGCTGCGTCCTTCCTGCCTTTCGGTCACTTTTCGCTTTCTCCTCCACTTCTTGTTTCTTTCGGGTCAACTCTTCTTTTGTGGTTAGGCGGACTCACGCTCTTGTTTTTGTTCACGCTTTGTTTATTTATTTATTTATTTTTGCGCCGCGTAACGGAGGAATTGATTAAGTTACTTCCTGGCTGCTCCCGCGAAAGAAGATTCCGACGCAGTTACTACAATTTTACGAAAAAAAAAAAAAGAATTCCCACGGTTTGATGAATCGCGTTGACATTCACTTAACAGTGTTCGTTTCATAAAAAAATTTACACATAGGTTAGTATACTCCAATTGGACACTTTTCACCACTATGTTCTAGCGACAGTGCTTCAGTACTGAGAGAAAAAGAAAAACAGGGAAAACTGGCAATGACTTGCAGGATGTCGGTCTTACAAAACCTGTCTGCAGTATAGGCATGTTCGAAAAAAAGGCTGATCAGATCGTCCGTTCTTTAAACAGACGATCAGCCTTTTTTTTTCTCTGTGTGTGTGTGTGTATATGGGACGGTTATATTTTATTTTCGTCTTTGTCAGAGGTCACGGGCGTGGATTTCTCCGGCGTCTTTTTGTTTTGCCCAAACAATGGGAAACGGGAGTGCCAACTCGGTCGGTCGAGACGGGGAACGATCGAGGGGGGGGGGGTCGTCTGACGTCACTTGCGGGATCGATTCCTTCGGATTACCGACTGTATGCAAATTCGCCAGAGTTGAAGGACGATGCTCCGCATCGAAGAGGAGCCTACGTATACCTACACGAGCCAGTCTCGCGCGAGAGGATTGAAACGATGCGCCATACTGCGTGGGCCAGACGGGTCGAACCTGCTTCGTGTGTGCGCTCTAGGACGCCGTGATTTTCCGCGACGGTGCGGCTCAGATGTGCAGTTATTTTTGCGGATATGTGGGAGGTTTCGCGTGTGCCTCGGTCAGAAGTGATACGTATAAAGCTGCAAAATTAAGTCTTGTGAACCGGTATAAAGTTAAACCTTTACCAAACACCCAATAAAAAATAAAAAAAATGCTGCTTTATGGGAAATTTGATTTAACATAAACTGGAGAAGGGAGGTGAATACTTAGGATTCGTGCCAGCGAGTTCCTATCCCGTATTCGGGCTAAATAACTGTGCCACGCACTGCATTTGCGATGCTTGTGATTTGCGTGAAATACGATTTGCGTGAGATACAATTTGCGCTTTTTCAACGTCACATATCTGACGCAAAGTTGTGCCTTTCGACGTCTCTGTGACTCTGACACGGACCTTTTCGTCGTCGGCTTGTTCCGTCATCGGTTCCAACGCTTCGTAGTGGTAGTCCGTGTCCTCATTGTCGCGAAATTCGTACGCGGATAAAGCGTCTGGTTTTTTAAACACGCCTGGAAATGAGTCTGACGATGAGAAAATAAGTTCACCACAGCGTAGATTCTTTCCATTCGATTAAAAGAAAAATACATTGACGCCGAAAAGCTTCGGAGTCGCCGTCTGGCGGATTTTTCTCGCGCCTCGGAGTGAGGATACGTGCATCTTCTGCTGCGAGCGAATGATGTATGATACATGGCGTATCATATACATCATTCGCTCGCAGCAGAAGATGCTGTATGCCGTGCTTCCAGATACCAGAAAGGTCAATTTAAAGTTATCTGGGGCTCTTTCGGCTAGATTGGAACACTCGTGTCAGTCTGTCGAGAGTGAGAGAAAATGTTATGTTCTGGTAAGTTCGTTAATATCGCTCGATAGCAGCGGAGATAAAAAAAATACTTTAAAAAAAACACACACACAAAAGAATTACGAAAAAAAATCGCTCACCGATAGGCTATTAAAAATGAACGTCGGACTGATAGACGGGGGGCAGGTAGGTATATTATAGGTGTCTGTGCTTTGTTTCGGAAATTCTGGGAATTCAACTCACTCCCAGGCTGTGCTCAGCCTGGGAGTTTGTTCGGGATGTTTATATAAACCACTGTTCTTAAATATGCGATTTATCGAGACGATATCCACAGCGCGCTGTATCGGCGAGGAAAGAACAACACATTATTTTCCTATTTTTTTTATTTTCTATCGTGATTATTATTTTGCTTACAGTGTACTGGTTTCGCGTTACTCGGTGCGCTGGCCATCCGTCACGTGACCTGTCACGTGATCACTCGCGTACACAGGCCGCCGCTTGCCGATGGACCCCTCTCCCCAGCCGATCCCCACGGAGACCACTCTTGCCTCTTGAGAGCCACTTAACTGTCGCACACGTTGTTCTACTGTTTGCCGCCCTGCGACCATGACCCACGAACAAAGAAATATAAGAAAAGAAAAAAAGCTTGGGCGATCGCAGGTACGGGGCAACGTTTGCAAGCTTGGTCAAGGACGTCGATCGGGCCGATTGAACGGGAGTTTTCGGAGAACACGGATCGAGCGCACGCGGCGGTACTCCAAAGTGGCCCCCGCGTAGCTTGAAAAGTACGCAGATACGTGACTCCAACGCGGTAGAGGAAAAATACCAGGCGTGTCCGGCATAACGTAATATAATATTACAGGGTGTCCTGAAAATATATTTACAACTTTGATGACTAATATCTCGGAAACGAAAAAGCTAGAAAGGTGCAGTTTGCAGTAGCATGTTAAGGAACACCTAGTTTAAGCCAATTGCAGGACTTACGTGCTCGCATATATAAGCGCTGCGATCGTGCAGGTTGATGCGGGCTTGCTGAGCCGGACCTGGGCGGGAATGGAGTGGTCTCCATGTTTTGCTGCAATGCACACCTTCCTACCTCTTTTTGTTTCCAAGATATTAGTTATTGAAGTTGTAAAGACCTTTTTGTTGGAACACTCTGTATAATGCGAGGGTGGGCTTCACCGGCAAGTTCGATACGCACGTTTTGTTCCCAGCCAGCGTGCAAACTGCCACGCGTCAAAAGCTAGTCTGGCCACTGTCGATGGAAAATGCTTTGCTTTCACGCCAGTCTGACAACTATGGGCACACTTTAGCGCTGACCAGACGGAAATTACAACTTCCTCGCCGGAATATTTTTTTCTCACTTTTTACAGGTTATTCTGGTGATATCGCACACCGCCTGGTGATAGCTACGAATTACAGAGGGTAAGCTGATTGGCGAAGGAAAGGAAATCCTACTTTTGGTTCTTAATTTCTAGGCTAGGTGGCGCAAGCTACAGTCCGTTATAAAGGGTACAGCCGTTAGCATCCATCCATCCATCTATCCTGCTTGATTGGCTAATCGGATCGTAGCGGCGGCTCCGGAGAAAGAATGTGTACGCGTAAAGGCCGCGAAGTTCACGGTTAAGAACATCAAGAAAAAAGAATATATGTTTCTTATCATGACGGCGCGCGACGGTGGAACCAAGTTCATCAAGTTTGAAGCACTTGAGAAGGAGACACCGACCAGACAAGCCGTAAGCCACAAAACTGATTAAAATGGGGAAAAAGAAACCGCGCACCCTAGCGATAAATGGGGGCATGTACACAACACGTAATCACCGGGCGAGCATGAGGAGTTCGAGTGACGTCAGGCGTGAGCCGCCCCTCACGCCACGGGACTCGCTCTCGAGTTCCGCCGCCGATGATTGATTGTGTCGTCGCCTTTCTGCGCTCTGGGACGAGGCGGTCGCGCGACGCCCGGTCTCTGGCGTGTCGCTTCGGCGCGGGGTGATCGACTTGGCCCACGGTGACTCTTGCTCCGCACTGAGCCGTTCGAGGTGAGGCCGGGTGACCTTTCACCCCCTTTTCTTTTTATCGGGATTACTATATTCATTTTAAGAAGCGGAGTAAAAAAAAAATAAATATGTGGCTCTGTTCTTTTGGTGCTTTGGGTGGTTTGCGGGAAAGATGGGTGGATACATAGGCGGCTGTTCCCTTTGAATCGGAGGGTGACTTGCGCCACCTAGCCAAAGAATATGCTTCAGGTCAAATATTGTCTATTTAACCAGCCACTATACTGTAATCTAACCTACAGAAGACGATCCAACCGTCGTGCACCTAGCGACTAAGTTGAGAACTAAACCCATAGGGACGGCAACGACATTGCTTGTGTTCCGTCGCAGCGCTCGCCTGACGGACGTAGCCGAACGCACTGTTCGTGCCCTTCGCGTGTCCCACGCTCGAAAAATGACGTAAAGAAAAATACGCAGGCCTTCGTGGTGGGTAAACACCGAACTCCGTGGAAAACGAACTCGACAAAGTCGACGATTGCAAACAGGGCATCTGGCCACTGCCATGTTCCTGCTCGTGTGAAGAAGCACGTGAAATTGCGAGCCTGCCAAAGCCACCTTCACGCGCATGCTGCACGTGCTTGAACGCACCACTCCTCGCCATGTTCGTCGAAATGCGATATCATTGCTCGTGTTCTGTGAAGGCTTTATTCATCTGATTCAATTGCAATGAACCCTTTACGGGTAACGAAAGCGCCAAATGTCCGGTGTATGACATCTGTGCCAAACAAATGGTGGCCTTCTTGAGGCTGATGAAGGAAGAAGTTAGATTTTGTCAAGCGGAGGATGTATACGGGGCCTGCACACGTTCGAGACGTCGGCACAACACGACGCACGAGCTAGATACGATGGTTGCGTAAGCGTTTATTTCGGAATGGGGTCCAGTCAATCTCTTGGCACAAGTTTGGCTCCGAACCTTTTCGATGGCGGAAATTTCGTCGAGGGGTGACATCGTTTTAATAAATGCCAGCGCATTTAATTAGCAAATGACGTCCCCTTGGCCCGTACCCGGCAAAGCTACGGTCGGCTAAAAGCTACCGCGGTCTTGACGTCTTCGTTCATGGCACCTCTTTCTGTGTTTCTCTTTTATCTTCCATTTCTCTCAACGCGGTCTTCCGTTCGCGCGGTTATAATTAATCTGGAATTTGATAAGAAGCTGACAGGTCGACAAATTAAAGTAGGAATCGACGAATCGGAACGTATACTGGTAAAGTACAGGGATGACAGGACAAAACTTCTTTCCAACAGCTGGAAAGTTTGTTTTGTCCCGTAATCGTTCTGTATGACGCTTTCTTTTATCCTCGTAAAAGTAGGAAATTGAGAAAAATTTAAACGAACACTTGACAGAGGTCTTTTGGTTGGGACGAGTCTAATTAAATAGGGGGCACGTCCAACCAAGCCCTAATTATAGTCAGTTGGACCCCCCCCCCCCCTTCTTACTTTTTTTTTAATGAGGATATAATGAGTAAAATATGCGCGGACTAGAATCTTAGCATGGATGGATAATTCATCTTTATACACTCGGAATCCGTTCCCTGCCAGTTTTAGCCCCTTTTGTTTTGTTTTACTATACTCTATATATCATACTCCCAATATGTCATGCCGCCTGCGTATCTGCACCTGCCAATATGTGAACCGTAGTGCCTGGTTTTTTTTTTTGTACTTTAATTTTTAATTAAGCTTTTGTAGGTTACTATAATGACGGCGTTTTAGACTCCAGACTCCGTCGATGGCAGCGATAACCTCTCACGTGCCGGAAAGAAGATTAATTAAAGTCTGGCCTTTGTGTAGTCGCTCTTTTGATGGCTCGTATCTACTCTCGGATAAACTAGAACGAGCTCGGGTGCATGTACTACGTACGCTGTCGGATGTGTGCCTCAGCGCTCGCATGCGCTGCGCTTTTTTTGCAACGTTTATAACGTTTTTTGTCGGCAGCTTTGTCGGCAACGTTTGCAAAAGAAAATGTCATTTTTTAATTGAATACGAAGCCTTATATATATATATATATATATATATATATATATATATATATATATATATATATATATGGGCAGCGAATGCTTTGCTAGTTAGCAGTTGTAATCATTATTTACTATCCCGTTCGCAAAGTTATTTTTACTTTTTTTTTGCTTTCTTGTTTTGTGTTGATTTTGGCACCAATTAAAGAAACGAAGAAAAATAGTTACGTTACCACGGAGACTGGAAGCGATATCGAGCGGGTAGTGAATAGACCGATCTCACAAGCCAGTTTGAGTACGCCACCGCTGCCGCGATGCATCGAGGAAACTTTAGTATTTCTGCTCGTGCGATAACCTTGCTGGAGCTGTGCACTTGTGGAGCACGAGACGGCACAAGCCCTCGCATGCACGGCCGTCTGCCTCCTGTGAACTAAAGTTATGGCGGCGTCACGCATGCGCCGAACGCTTAGTGAGATTGGTGTATTTGTTTTCCGATTTCTTAATGGTGGTTTGTAGTTTTTGTTCAGCAATAGTACGGTCTTTTTGTCGTTCACGAGCGCACCGAAAATGAACAACAAATATATCGATATAATTTCCGCTAAAGGTGTCTTTAATCGGCAGGAAGCGGTCATCCTTCGCGCATGATTCGCAAGCTCTGTACGATGGTTGCAAACGGGCAGTTGACGTGAAACCAGTCGTGAGGGGATAAGTGTATGCGTAAATTTAGCTGCATCTCGTTTTCCTTTTTCTTTCATTTTGTCGTTGAAGCGTTTGCTGGTCAGCGAGCGTACATGCTGAAAGTCGCGAAAAACAAACCAAATGGCATGGTGCGCACGTGCTATGGAACGACGTGTTTTGTCGAAGACGGACCTTTCAGTTAGTGGAAGACAATTATTCATATTTATGTACAATTCGCAAGTATATATTTTGAATCGTCCGTAAATGAGGTATAACTCGAACGCTCTGCTGCACGTAGGTGTTATAGGTCAGTGGGGCTGCGTGCCACTTGAGAAATCGCATTGGTAAGACTAGCAAGGTCGCAAACATGACACAGGGTAGCTGATGTAGGGTTAGAGTCAAAAAGAAGAGACAGCGAGAAAAAAAAATGGTGGAGCTAGCTCGTAAGATTAGGTAGTGCATGATCGGGAAGACATTTGTTATCTTCGACTTTCTTCGACAGCAGCGCGTTAGCGAACACTCGACCAGGAAAAATGCTCTTGTAGCCACGCCACGACGAAGTACGTTTCATCTGCACTTTGCGTCGAACCGATTTCGAGAGACCTTCGCACACTTTTTGCCCGTTTCGGAAAAGCCTAAAAGGGGAAGCTTCGGTACGGGTACAATACATGTACAATACATGTACTTCGTTCTTTCAATTTTTTTTTTTTTTGTTGCGTGTCTTGGCGCGGTGGAGCGGCCGATTCTGTCGGCACATATTAGCTTTCCGCGATCCGTTGCACAAACATACTGGTGTTTGTCTCTCTTTTTTGTGTTTATTCACGAGACGATTGGCACACGGCGCTGAAAATCTCGTATGATTGATTATTCGTCCCCTACCGAAAGAAAGAAACAATATAGTCCACGACTATGCTAATGCGCGAAGGGCGTGTATATATATATATAGTATAACTAGCCAGAGGGGACGGGATTCGCGCCTGCAACTCGAGAGGGTAACGGCGACGGCACTCACTCGTCCAAATCTATCAGAAGCGATGTGCGTGATCTGGAGCTATTCAGAGTCGTTGACACGCGCGGTCCGTCCGCCCGCCCACATCTCCGTTCGCGTGCTCGGAATCGTTTTGGCTCGTGTCGACCCTTCCTTTGAAATAGAGTGGAACATCTCAAAGTGAAATAAAAGGAGAAAAAGAATAGCCATCGTCTGTTTGACTTCTCTTGTGAAAGGAGTCGGCGGCGACCGTGAGCCTTTTTTCGCTTTCTTTGCGCCAAAGAGGCTTCCTTTCTTTAGGATGTTGAATGATAAGTGTTGACGACGCCCGTGCCAGAAGCATCAGGAAGGTGAATTCATCCGCAGAATTTGTCTGTCCTGCTGTGTGACTATTCGCAACACCGGAGAAGGCGGCGGCGCGGCGCCACCCGGCGGAAATTACTTGGAGGGAACCGCCAAGAACTACCGCCGCGATTCTATCCAAGTGTGCAGCGAAATCTGGCGCGGCCTGGCGGTCGAGATGTAAAATACACATAAAAGGGGACAAGGTGCACGAGGTTGGGGTGACGAGTGTCGTGCACTGAATGGTTGGTCCGGTGCAGCGTGAGACACGGTAATCCCGTTACAGTATTGTTTTATTTTTTTTGCGTATGTTGCCTGCATGCTGTAGAGTCGGTGTGCGAGCATCGGTGGAAGGATAAGCCCTAGAAAAAACCGCGTCGCTTGTCCTTTCGCTCGTTCCCAATGAAGATATCGAGTCTGCTTCAGCCTCTCCAACAGTGCTCGAAAGTTCCCAGTCACCCCCATCCGTTGTGTGCGTGCGTGCGTGTGTGTATGTGTGGTGGGGGGGGGGGGGGAGAGGATACTTGCGGTTTGTGTCATTCGCATGAAGTAACGAAATTGTCGGCCCGGCGAATATTGACCCTTAGTTCGAGTTCGAGTCTAGTTATAACACAATTCGCAAAAATATAAGTTTTTTTTTTGTTTTAAATTTAATATGCGTTTTTTCGTGTTCGGTGTAATATATTTGTCTCGGTATTTAAACGGTTACTTTGCTATGTATATAGTGTTTTGCTGGAAAATCGCTCTAAGTTTTATTTTGGTCCCGCCGCAATAGACCCTTTTCAAAAAAATCTCGAAAGCCCGCCCGTTCAAATAAGCCCGCGTATTACGTATTCGACTAAGGGAATAGCGTCACCTGTCGCGATGCGTTTACGCTGCCACAGGTATCGGTTTGGTTTAGCATTGTGCGATAGTGCACCGCAGTACAGCTGACAATGGATGCCCACATAATGCAATAATCACAACCAGGCACATAGCCAGGATTTTTGTTTCGGTGGGGGGGGGGGGGGTACAAAAAGACATTCTGCAAACACTGTCCTAGGCGTGCATCATTCTTCTAGTGATGCCGTTCCCATCGCATTGGTCGTATACAAACTTCGCTGCTTCGAACTTGCTTGGCTACGATGTATACGAGCAGACTGCGGCTGAAGGGGGTTCCTTATTTGAGACACCGCTGACGACTATCTCGTGATTTTAGATTAGTACAAAGCATGACGTGACCCACTTGGTGTCAAGTGTATTTTCTGTGTTTGGTGACCGCTTGGCCCCATTGGTTTGGACTCACACGAGTTGGCTGCCAATGGGTCCATACGTTTCCTCGACCTCCGTCTTTTTTTTTTTTTTTTTTTTAGAACACGCTTGCTTATTTTAAATTGGTAAAAGGGGGCATCGTGAGTTTGTGCTTTACGAATGCCCCGAAGAAATCCTGCTTTCCATCAAGCACAGGGGCGGATCCAGAACTCCGTTTTGTGTGGTGGGGGGGGGGGGGGCGGAGAAAATTTTAAGGATACTATTCTCCCATTCTTTCTTGTGCAAGGGGGGTCCACCCATTTCAAATTGCCCTCCGAGAAGGGGGAGGGAGGGGGGTCGACTTTGTTTGGGGGGGGGGGCGGCGGGCGGCCGCCCCCCCCCCCTCCCCCTTGGATCCGCCACTGAGCACAGGTGAGCTTTGACGCTCAAGTTTCCCGCCTTTAATCAGCGGATTATCTGGAACACCCATTGGCGTCGGTTGCAGGCGCTTTGTTGAAGAAACATAAATTAGAAGGCGGTGCAAATGTGGAAAGCGCTCCTAAAGAAAAAAGAAACAAAGTTGCTGTGGTACAGTATTTACATAGATTTTCCCGTGGCTTAAGAAAATAGGAAAGCGGGTAGACATCACTGTGGTCTTCTCTGCCGCGAACAAGTTGTCTAAGGTTTGCAGAAATGTCAATCAGTCTACCGGAAGGCCTCTGGAGTGTACAAAGAAGTATCAAAATCGGTTTGTTGATTGTACAGAAAAAGTCCTTTATTCCATTCCTCTATCATGTGGTAAACAATACGTAGGCCAGACGGGCAGGTGCCTCAATGATAGGTTAAGAAAAACATTGTTACAATGTAAACAGGGTAGTATCAGGACACTTGGGCATTCATTTTCGTGACTGTGGGTGTGATGCGGAATTTAAAAACAAAACAAAAAAACACTGTCATGGGAAGATGTGTTAACGCCCCGACCAGAGGGATTATGGAGGCAGAGACTATAGCGCGCTTGGGGGAAGAGTGTGTCAGCGCCCCGTCGGTTCTTTTGTCGGCTAAAGAATTATATTTACTTTCACGACGACAGCATGCGCGATGATAGTGCGAACGGTTTTAGTGAGGAGTCATTGGCTGTGTGTGCTTCCTTTTGTTTGGTAGTGTATATAGGCTGCGCCTTGACGATTAAAACTTCAGTTGTAAGTTCAGCGACTGTTTGTCTTCTTTCTTCCGTCCCGTCTGTTTCGCTGCAGGTTTTAAATATTGATGCCTTATCAACGCGCCCATGCTTCCATTCTGAACAAGTTTATTTTATGTGCTAAACAAAAAGTATCGGCACTCCAATCTTTTTTTTTTTTTTTTTTTTTGGGGGGGGGGGCGGTTGTTATTTTGATGATTGCGCTGCAGAACCCAGGCATCCTGGGCTCAATCCCCACCCCTGCCCGTTTCAATCTGGAGGAGTGTCGTACCGGCGTGCGGTCGTGTATCACTACTGCGTGGTGCACGTTAATGACCCCTAGGCTAGCGGTTGTACCGCTCTGGCTAAATTTCTCATCTACAGCTGAGACACCAGACGCCCACTGAGGCTGACTAACTTCCGGCTGTATAAAGACACCCGCGATCATAATTATGTATTAGTACACGACAGGGAAAAACTGACGGCGTCCGTCTGCGGACAAAGCAGTGGGAAGAGAAGCGAGCTGCGTGGAGAGGAGGAATGTAGGGAAGGGCAAAGGCGAGAGGGAAGCGACGTCACGGGGCGGAAGCCAATGCGCGCGCAGGAAACCGGTGAACAGTAGTGATGGGCCGAACTTTTGCCGAATCGAAAGTTCGGCGCCGAATCTTGGGATTCGGCAAAGCCGAACTTTTGCCGAATTTTTCAAGAGATTCGGCAAAGATTCGGCAAAAATACATTGTTACCAGACTTACGTTGAAATTTAGTTTTTTCTGGCGAAAAAAGGTTTTATGTTGTTTTTTTCTTAACTTAAATGCAACATGTAATGCATATTGACACAGTTATTGCTAAGTAAGGTGATATTCTACAAGATAATTGTATCGGTGTCGTTTTTATGTGTTTACTGGCAATTTTAGAGTGACTTCTAGCAGAAGTGGCGTGACAACGAGGTTGGGTGGCAGCGGTGGCAGTCACGAATCACGCTACGAGAGTTTCGGTTTCGAGGCATTATTAGCGCAACCCTGCATGCAGGGGCGGATTTAGAGAGGGGGTCCGGATGTCCTGACCCCCTCTTGATTCCTGTATGTGTAAAATTTAGGGCGTAAAACGAAGGAGAGGGTGAGGGGGTTCCTAAACATATGGTACGCTGACCAACACCTGACCCTCCCCTCAGGAAATTCCTGCATCCGCCCCTGCCTGCATGTGTGTGTACAGTGTTAAAATGAGGGCAATAACGCTGCGTTCTTGCTTTCTCTGAGACTTACCGTTCTGTGCGCGAAAACGAATGCAACGGTTGCTGAGCCTTCACCAGAAAAGTTAATATTATTATTGTAAATATGCATGTTCTTCGATTTGAGTCACTTGACGTCAGCTTTGCATGAAAGTGTGCGTCCCATATTAGCAACGTCTCGTTTTTAACGTTTAAAATGCCAGTTTCTGGTGTTAGGACAAACACGAACGTTTAGAAAGATAGGGAAAGTTAGAGACGTCGGATGCGCAACGTCGAGCATTATAGTTCTGTGTTTAGTTTTATGAAGATACAGGAAAATCGCGAAATAACGCTGGTTGAAAAAACAATCAATCAACCAATCAATCTTTATTTGCACAAAATAGTAAAACACGGGAAGCGTGCGCGGCTGGCAGAAAGGTTACAAACCCGTACGCTGAGGCGCCTGCCAACCAACTTTCCGTGAGTTAATGAATAGACACAACACACAACAGTTCGACGTTTAAGACGCGGACGAACACAGGAAGGACAAAATATGGCCATTGGACTCGCAAATTAAGGGCGGCCCACACACTCGCGCAGAGTGCGCAGCGCAGCGGCACACACTACTTCTGAGCCGAAAACAGAATTGTTATAATTGCGACGAGTGCTTTAAAGTAATTGTCGGCCAATGTTTCAACTACCTCGTTGCATCAGTGGTTTCACATACTCAGGGTAATGCGTTTATTTAAACCGTAACAGCACGGCGCAGCGCGATGCACGCTGCGTCGTAGGTTGAGTGAGTCTTAGGAGGCGCCCGCGGTAACAGCCGTCTCCGTGAACGAAACTTGATCCGTGCGAGCGGGCCTTGGTCGGCGGTTGGACTTCGCACGATAGTTCTTATACGCGTAGTCGCGGTATGTAGCTGAGCGCGCCGCCGGATACTAGCAAATATATCAAGTGGAAATGTCAAATTAAAATCCCGTCATGCAGAATGTACCGCATCATTTTTTACTTGCGCAGTGGACTGCGTAAATTACTGGTCGATCTTCTATTCTTGAGGCAGAAAATATTGAAGAGAACCACACTCGCTCACAAACACAATTACCGTGTTGCCTACTCACTCCACACCTCGCCGTAACCACTGGTTGTACTCAACGAGCTTGAGTTGGTTGTACTACGCTGCACCACCGTGCACTGCACGATATAACCTCACGACTGCACGGCGTCCATTTGCAATCCACGGCCCGGTAGCGTTCTCGCGCGTGCGCAGACATTTGCCGAATTTTTGCCGAATCTTTGCCGAACTTTCCTTCAAAAGTTCGGCATTTGCCGAACTTTGCCGAATCTGAAGTTCGGCAGATTCGGTCCATCACTAGTGAACAGCGAAAGCAGCGGCCTAGCCCTGCTTGCCGAAATGCGGCGCAAGAAGCGGCAAGCTGACGCGCATCTGTGTGCGACAGAAGCCGAAAAAAAAATCGAAGGAAGATTTATTGGTGAATTTTTTGGAATGCGTGAGCATGACCCTTGGGAAACTCCACACATGTTAGAGAATCAGAGAAAGCAAAAGAGAAAACCAAAACAGAAAAGTGAAGGGTTGCCTGAGCTTATATAAGCTGCCGGGAAGCTTATAACATTTCTAAAATTTTAAATGTTTTTGAGAGAAATTTGAATAATAGGAACTTTATTTAGATGCTTTGGGAAGAATATCCCCGAGACGTCTGTGCCCAGTAAAGTCTCCATTGCCATTCAAATTTCCCTCGACAAATCTAAAAGGAGGGAAAGGTGTTTCCTGGGATTTCAGGAGGAGCTTCAGGTAATTGGCAACCCTGATTATAATAACCCAGAGGACTCGAGCGTCGTCACTCTCAAGCGCATATGGCGACTCTGGGGCTGCGCTCTGCGTTGGCTTTCCAGGCTGCCTCGCGTGGCGACTGCGTTCGCGTCAGCGCACAACAGGATGCGCTTTACACGTTGCCGCGAACCCGACCGAGACAGATTAGCACTCCAGTCCGCGGGCGTGGCGAAACGCTATCGGTCGTCGAGGGGATTTCCTCTTTATCCGGAGCCAGTCGAGCGAGCCCGCGGTGGAGCGAGCGCACCCAAGCGTACGCTATCAAGGCATCGCGTATGCCTCCGACACGAGTGTTTCATGGTCCCTCTGACCGACTCTCGTGTCTGAAACAAACGACAAAAGGGAGTTTTCGGAGATCGTTTTCGCCGTCCCGCAACGCTCTCCGCAGCCCGCTACGATACCAGGAACTCTACAGTCAAGGCCATCGGTGCGCAGGCGCAGTAGCGGCTTCTTTCGTTGCGGAGGGCTTAGCGGAGGAGGAAACGCGGTCTACGAAAACTCCCTAAAGAAAGAAGGGAGAAATTATCGTTACGCGACTTGATTCACGCATTTCGGAACAAATATGCGTGAAAACGAAGAGCGTATACCTACATGCCTCCAACGACAGAAATTACACTTTTCTCATTCGAAATTTTCTACAAATCGCTGGGAACATTTTTTTGATTAGGTAACGTTTGTATATCTTAACATCGCGCAATCCGAGCCCAACCGAGCCAAGACCACCGAGAATAATCAAAGCCCCCGAACAGCCTCCTCTCATATCACACATGGGTGGCGTCAACTCGGCGATTGGGCCCGAGCTCAACGCCGATCGTTCTTCGACGTGTTGATTCGTCCCGAGGTTCGGCCGAACACTGACCCAGCACTCGTGTCCAATCGGGGTCTGCGCTCGATCTTACTGTGATGACGTCAACATGATAGTGCACAGGATTTGTTTATTTTAGGTGGTGCTGACCAAGGTCACAGCAAATTTATTTATGCATTACTAAAAAAAGCCTTTTTTTTTTTTTTTTACAGAACAGATTGTGGGGTAAGATTAGGCAGAAATGTATTTGAGGAGCAATTATAATTACGTAGCAGAAACTCGAGGAAAATGAGTTGCATTCTTCAAGCAGCTGCGAAACGTGCCAAGTGTTTTGTAGGCTCCTGCCGTGTCAACTTTGAAGCGCTTGCTGGTCCCACTCGCATTAGACCCATTTAGGGGCTGCTATCTCACATGATCTGGTCGCGCCAGCGTTGACGTCATCTTGAGACGCCCTTGGAAAGCAGTAGAGATGTTTATTTTTCCGTCTCGAAACTTCCGCGTCTTTGTACGCGCGCGGGGAAGTCCGCAAGTTTATTCTCCAATGCTGAGTAAGCTTTGATTAACTTCGTTTGTTTTATTTCGCAATGTTATAAGATTTTATTTATTTATTTTTGCTTGCAGGGTGTTGCAATCGAGCGTTTTATTATCCTGCTACGCCACAAACCACGTCACACATTCTTTTTTTTTTATTTGTGTTTGTGTCTTCACGTTAAATCTGGTAAAATAAAGAAATACTCGATTTAGGTTTTCATTATTCGTTGATTGGAGCCATGTAGACTGTTCGAAACTTAGAATTCTCCGACACAATGAGTTCGTGTCATGAAATACGAGGATGGCCTTAAAAAAAGTAATGCCCCACTTTTTTTTTTCTCTATCCCAAAAACAAAGATAGTAATACGAAAATTTACAGATTGCAACATTGGTGTTTGCTACACACACGCGGGTAATTACACCGCCGCTGCACAAAGAGCGCTGTTGTAATAGTCCGTGAACATGGGGTTTGTGCCTGACATGCGTCACAAGCAACGAGCTGTAATTGAGTTTTTAGTGGCGAAGAAAAAAAAAACTGCGACAAAAATGCGTGACCGTTTGTGTGCCGTGTGCTGAAAGTAAAAACAATCGACAGGAACACGGTTGGAATCTGGGCAAAAATAAATAGAGCTCCAAAAGGTGGAGAGATTAAGTCTCGCGATCCGTCGCAGTCGGAGCGACGTCGCCTGCCACTGCCACCAACCCAGAAGTGTTGCAGCGCGCCGATGAATTTGCTCTTTCGAATTTAGCACATCGCAAGTCGATGATTGGCCCTAGAGCTTTCAGTCAGCAAAGGAAGTCAATGCCAATTATCAACATTACCGGTGTGTATTGCATAAGAGTAATCGAAGAGGCTTTTTTTTTTCGCCTCCAGCATGACAATGCCCGCCCTCACAAAAGTTTTAAAACCCAGGAGGCAATTGCAAACCTTTGTTCGACTGTACTGCGCTGAACAAGATTTGAAAACAATAGCATAATTCGCGGAGTGAGAGCATGAGCAGAAAACGAGCTGGTAAGGGAAAATCATGCTGTCCTTTTTTCAGGCTACCATAAAGCAAAAAAAAAAAAAAAAAAATTTAGGCAATGGTTATATTAAAAAACGAATGTATGGCATGTATGCAAGAAAAGGGCAGTAATATTTGGTGTAAATTTCCTAGATTGTGGAGGAACCGTTTTCGAGAAGAAGAAAGAAAAAAAAAAGTGGGGCATTAGTTTCTGAGCAGCCCTCGTACTTCGGCCAAATTAGTTCGTTTATACAAAGCATGAATTTGCCTGCCTCGAATTGAGACTTGAGCGGAGCTTCCATGTGCAGTCAATATTTTATCCCCTAGTAATCCCCCATTAAGTAACCCCGGAGATAATCTGTCGCGATACAAAACAAAATCAGACGTAGTTGTAGTAGGCCATGGAAGGTAAAATCATTCCGTGTCGAGCAACTCGGAAACAGTGTTTCCATGTACCAACATTTACGTAACCTACATAACAAAAAAAAAAAAGAACCCGATCTTTTTTTTTTTTTTTGGCTGGTGTTAAATTATATTTCGTTTCAGCTTGGGTCCAGACGCAGGCGGTGCTACAAGCGCGAGGCTCCGGGCTTTCAGCGTCCCTGCCAAGCACGCGCGCTCGTGCAATGCAAGCACTGTTCAGGGCCCCATGCTCGCGCTCGTAGCATCGGCTGCGTCTGGACCCAAGCTGAAACGAAGTATAAGTTAGATGTGATGCGACATCATTTGGAATCCTTTGTACCTCTTATTTATTTATTTACTTTATCAATACTGTTCACCCTGTTCAGGGCGGCCATAAAGTGAAGGAAAAAGGCAAAAAAATATTCACATATCTATACACCAAGAATTTTAGCACAACTACGCGAGTACAAGTTGTAAAATTGGACCTAATATACTTTCTAAAATATTTAAAAGAAACCGGCAAGACATTCAATGTTATGGCACAATGCAAGTTCGCCTCTCCAGCCTTTTTTCGAAGGCGGTAACATTTTCTACGTTCACAATATCACCCGGTAGCTCGTTCCATTCTTTAACAGTTCTAAGAAACAAAGTTAAGTTGTTTACACGTTGGTTTTCCGATGCTCTATTGTGTACTCCCGGATGAGCCGAGTTAGTAAGGGTGGTAACAGTTATGGGGAGGTGGGAATATTAAACTGGTTTTGAGAAAGCTTAGAAAGAAGTTGAAGTCGGGTAATTTCTTTACGGCATGACAATGACGGTAGTTTTAGTTCCTGTAACATAAGCAGTCGACTCAGTTCGACCATACCTTGAAAGAATAAAACGTGCATGCAATCTTTGCTTTTTTTTTTTTTCTTGGTCGCACACAGCACGGCC
Organism: Ixodes ricinus; assembly: GCA_037355805.1. Classification (NCBI taxonomy): domain Eukaryota; kingdom Metazoa; phylum Arthropoda; class Arachnida; order Ixodida; family Ixodidae; genus Ixodes; species Ixodes ricinus. The sequence continues at coordinate 247,718 of JAZHYW010015738.1, forward strand.
GTATTCTTGTGTACGCAGAAAGCTTGACGTGCACTATACGGAGCATGTTTTAAATGGCGCTTAAAAAACCACAACTTTTTCATAGCCTCGCAATACAAATGATGAATGTGAGGTTTGCCTTAGTGCAGCGCCGTTTTCGCGACATTTCTTTGTGAATTCAACTACTACTCCAATTCATTTTTTTTTCCCGTTTCTTCGTTTAGCGAGGAAACGCTTTCCGCTAAATTTGCCGGGAAAATTGAAATGGTGTACACCGATGCGGGTTTTCCCGCTATATTTAGCTGTCGAGCCGCGACGGACGAACGCACACGATCGGGGTTTGGTGGACCCTTGATGTCGCTGTGCTGCGATCACCGCCTAAACACATTGCGATGGTGGGCTGGAAAGGGAGCTGCGACTGACGATAGTGCGAGCGAGAGCAGTTCCGCGATTCGTGCCCATGAAGCATAATCTGTGTACGCTGAAGCACTGCATATCTTGCACTGGCTGTAGAAAAAAAAATACAAACAAAAAATGGGCAGATTGAGCGTTTTAGCTCTTTGTGTAATAGAGCTATTGCTCAGCCGTAAATGGGAATACAACTATCTATATTTTAATTTCTTAACATTTTGCCGCCTCCCTTTTATTTAGAACCTAATTTAAAAAAAAAAAAAGAGAGTTATCTGATCTTTGCCGCTGTGGTGGCGCTGCTATAGCTTACTGCTGAAACCAGCACCTTCTGGAAGCAGGGTTCGTACGGCTTTCTCAACCCGTGGTGCCATTCTGAGCGTTCGTGCGTACGACGACTGACACGCGATCGCTTTGCAAAGCCGCGCTGTGACGACTCGTTCGAGACGACGCTCCAGGGGCGGTGTTGAGAGCGTCCGCTACACGCAAACTTCCTTCCTACTGGTCAGGCAAGTGTTGGGCTCCAAATCTCGCCTGTTCGACACCGATTCACTGGACGCCGCCATGAAATTATGGGGCAAACAAAGCGAGTCTCCACGGAAATGCCATGGCAACGAGAGTTGTTTACCCCAGAAATCAATGGCGGCACCCATTGACGAGCTCCCCATCGGTTGAGAAGAGTTCGTGGCTGCGCCTACTTCCGTTACACCTCGCTTCGTGCATTGGATATAGGGACGCCACCTTCTGCCCATTATAACCTCCTTGGTGGCACATGAGGCATTGAGACACTCTTGACCGCGTGACGCTGCTTGATTGACCCCGTCGGGTCGCAGGAACTTGGTGTGAGCGAAACGGGGTATAGCTCAACCATATAGATTCCTCTATACTCCCAAAGCCTGGCAGTTCGATGACGGAGCCATCGAGTGCCCGGTCGCAGTTTTGGAGCGCGAGGATCTGGTAGCAGAGAGCATTTCTCGGGGAACCTGCTATTTAACGCACAGCTTTTGCAGCGGCGAGGACCCGAAACATGGTTTTCAAACCCGACGAGAAAAGAAGCGGTCGCCCGAGGAACGCGGAGAAGCACGAGCGGACATTCCATCGCTGGGGGACAAGTGTGTTTCTGCGTCTCGCCGCAGCGGGGCGCACGTTACATGACTCTTGTCTGTCGCTCTACCTCTTCACTCTCGGCGGCCGCGTCTCGTGGCGATCTGCCAGGCCGTGTCAGTATAGAGGAGGCTATGGCTCAACGTAATATATTGTATATTTTCGTCGAGCTCGGAGCCCCGCGATGCCCAGCCGTCCGTGGGCGTAGCGTCGCGCGGCGTGTACAATCGAGGGAACGAACCGATTGCGGTGGAAATGATTGAGGACGAGGAAGAGCGCGTCGAGGAACTCCTTTGTCGCGGGGCAAGCTTCTTTGAGGCTTCTTTGGAACGACGAGCGCGCGCCCGATGGAAAGGGTTCCGCCTCTCGCTTCACTTTGTTATTTTTCTTTTTGGGGATGCGGTGCGCGCGATTTTTTTCTTCTTTTTTTTTTTTTTTTTCGCGCTTCGGGGGAGAGAACGCGTATGATGCGTTCAATGAACAGGTATGTACGGCTCGTAAATAATGAATATGGCGGCCTTTATGCGAACGATACGCGTCTGAGCCGTCGAGAGCTTTGCCCGAAGTAAAATGACTTGCTTCTGTGTTGTTTTATTTTTTTCTTCTTCTTTCCTTCCCTTTATGTGGGGTCCGTATTTGTGTGTCTGGGTAAGGTTGCCGGTCGGACAATTTTCCCGTCCGCTGCGGTGAGAAAAAAACGGTACCTTAGGCTCGACAGCGGTGGGAACAACGGTGCTTTTCAAGTCCCCGTTGTTGTTTTCTTTTCTTTTTTAAACCAAATAGAGTTTTTATGGGTTTTTTTTATGATTATTTGTGAAGATATGTACTTCAAGTTAAATGCAAAAAATTAAAATAAATAAGTAAAAGTAAAATAACGAGAAAGAAGTGTGTATGGTTTGTACGGGACACATTGCGTGCTTCCTGGTTTTCGTCAGCATTGTCCAAGCCTGTGTATTTTCCTTCTTTTTTTTTCTGCAACACACTGACCTTGGCGCAAACAACGTAACGCGATCGACGTCGAGCAACAGGCGCTGTTTAAAATTTAAATCGTATCGGTCTTTTTTTGGGGTTTTTTTCATCGGGTTTGGTTAAGAACTTGGGGAGCTGATTGGAGAGATTTCGTAGACGGTCATCAAATTCCTCGTCGAGCTGGCAGTAATCGGATGGAGGCTTATCGCGGAGAAGGCGCCGTTTCACTGCATGCGGCTTTGGGTTCACGTCACTAGATTCCCCTGTGGTCTAAATGAATCTCCAGACCTTCGCTGGGGCGCGCCAGATGCCCTTCGTGCGTTTCACACGTAAAACACCCATTTTTTTTTGCGTTGTTATTGTGGTACATGCGTATGCTTTGCGGGGAATGCGCCCGGTGCAGTTATCGTGGCCGCAAGAAGGGCCCAATGCACCTACATATATATCTTAATTGTCCTCATTAAGGAGAAAACTAATAATGCTCCGCAAAAGCCAAACTTTTTTTTTTTCTTTTTTTTTATAATTGCTTAGATGAGTTGACACTGCGCATGGTGCGATACTTTAAACGGCGAATCATTTGCGCGTGTCCAATTCCACATGCCACCGCCGCCTTGCCGTGGCATCAGCCTACAGGTCGGCCGCATCCGTGTTTGCCAGACCGGATTTCGAAAAGTCACGGACGGCGACAAAATTGGTTCGGCAGCTTTTTTACCCTCGAGAGGCCCGCAAGTTCTTGGGAAGATCAGAGAGGCATTCGATGACGCACACACTGGACGGACGGCCGAAGCGGGGAAGATATCATTCGACCGTTTAAAAACAAACTCGTTTAAATTTAGCCGCGAGCTCTCGCTGGAGAGCCGTGCGCTGACCCGAGCGGAGCCGGTGGAGCGCGTGCGTACCGCACTGGCGAGGGTTTCGATCAGTTTTTGGTCTTGTTTTTTCGCCCCTCATATCAGGTTTTGCTTTCACCCCACCATGTTGGGTGAATTCCTCGACCGCGCCACACGTTGCGTAATTCAGCAACTGACGTCATAGCTTCGGCGGACCCGTGCAGCGACTAAATGTAGCGTGTAAAAGGTACAGCGAGCGACTGTTTCTTTCTCAGGGACTTGCCACGAGACTAGGGAAAGGAAACTCTCCTTCTGGAATGTTTCTGCGGAAGCAAGCAGGAAAAAAAAAATTAAATAGAACGGCCGCTAGTTTTGGAACACGGAAAGACTGAGGGACACGAATGGTCCGGTGATTACAGCTGACGATCAATGGCGAATCCAGTGGTCCTGCGGCAAGACAGATTCAAAAACAAAAACTCACGGAAATTAAAAAGAAAAAAGTGATAGCCGTAGCATTAAAATGCGGAACGTAATGCCGAAGGACTTGATATAAAATATATGGTTTTCGCTCAAGTTCGGGCCGGTCGGTTGCTTGATCTGAACTCGCGTCCACGATGCAGACCTGCCAAGTCTCCCGGATTACCCGTACAATGTACGGATTTGGACCGTCTTGTACGGTTGTACGATTGATGGTAAAATCTCCCGGAAATATAAAATTTTCCCCGTTTAAACTTTTTTTATAAGTTTTAGCGGGAAATCGGTTGCTGGTCTGGCCACGCCAAAAGGAAACTCAGTACGCGAGCTCAAGCCAATCGCCATCGTAATCAAACTTGTTCTTACGTATCGCAGCGCCGCCGTGTTGCACCGTAGCGGATGACGATTCGTTCACTGAATGCTCGGCTAGCTCGGCCCTCCGCAAGCGTGGCGCTGCAATCTGAGAAGCATACTTTTCTAGACCAAGCAGTTTTACCGGTTTTGCTAACTGTTCAGTATACTTCTGGTTCTGCTGATAACGTAAGCCTTTATTCTTTGTCAACTGTGTTCTCGTTGCGTACTCTAGGATGGCCCTCTCTAAAGAGCGCAAAAAATATCTCCAAGTTTTTTTGAAGCAGTATAGCACTGAATTTCGCTGTGTTATCGAATCAAAGAAAGGAATACATTTTGCTTTCTGTGTCGTTTGCAATTGCGATGTCAGCAGATGTCAGCCCCCCCCCCCCCCCCCGTTTGCATGGTCTCCCTATTTTTGTATCCAGGTACTTGGCAGGTCTGAGTCGATGCCTTTTTTTATTGTTATTATTTATATATTTTTTATTTATTTATTTTTCTCCTTTTTTTTTTTGGGGGGGGGGGGGGGAGGAGAGATCTGGTCCAGTGGCTGGATATAACTTTTCCTGGTTTATATTTCGAAGCCCGGCCATGCGCACGTGAACAGCTTGCTTCGCAACGAGGAAAGTATGGTTAAAAGCTGGCGGTATAAATACTCAGCGTAGAAACCTAGTTGATTAGAGGCCCGTTCACACTCTTGCGACCGACTTCGACCGAGAGAGACCAGATCTGTTAAAACTTCTAAAATTTCATTTCTGGCGCCATCTATGCGGTGATCGTGGAACTGCATTTCACAAGAGCGACGGTTTTGCGGCATTTTCGAGGTCGAATGTGCGTAATACCTATGAGAAAGGCTCGTTTATAACGTTTCCAAAAGTTTTTCGAGACAAGAAAGAAAGGATAATGCGCGGGAGAAATAGAAAATATGCCGGATTGTCAAGTTTACACTGCAACCCGATAGATGGCGCCACTGTGTCCTCTGGTTTAAGAGGTTGTAAGGAACCAAGATTTAAGAGGTCGTAAGAGTGTGAACGGGCCTATCCTGTGGACAGGGGTGAACAGTTTGCTTACGAGCACAAAGAGCAAGTAAAGTGTGGTGAATTCCGCTCGCAGATCTCGAGCGCTCCAAAAGCGCTCCATTTTGAGCGCGCATATTCCGCTCGCAGATCTGGCTCGACTTGGTCATCTTCCGCTCGTAGATCTCTGGCAGCTACCGCCCCGTGGAGCGCCTCCAACTCCGCCAAACTTGATCTGCGGGATTCGAGAGATCTACCCGGAACTTGACAGAGCGCCACAGAGCGCGCTACGTCATTTCCCCTCCCAGGACGGTGGCGCATGCGCAACGCGGCGTTGCCGGCGACCGGCCGCGCTTCCGCGCCGTCGACGAAGGGACGGGGGACGGTGCCGGGTCGGTCGAGATGGGTCTTCTTGGATGCATCGGTTGTTTTCGCGGGGATTGTGACGGCTCGGACGCTTCTACCTCGCGTTGAAAGCCGGGACAGGAGCGTGACAAATCGGAAGCGCTGACATCTGTGATCGTGAGAGGAAGAACGAGAAAAAGAACGGCAGAAAATCGGAAGGAGGCCGACGCAAGGTTAGGCCTGTTCATTTTGCCGCCACTGATTGTTTACTTTTTTTACGCTGCATGCCGCCGACGTTTTCTCGCGCAATAAAGCAAGAGAACAGATTAGGCAACGACTGTGCCAGTGATGGTTTGTTACCTCTGTGTGTCGTTAAAGTCGTATCAGCAATTTGAACTACCGATGGCAATCGCTGTGGCGTGCCCGCCGCTTCGAGGCGGCCGAAAGGTATGTGACGGTGCCGAATGCGGACGTCTTCCTCGTTATTTGTGACATGGGCTCCGTGGAGTGGATATTTTCGCCCGTCCTGTGCCGTGTGGTATTTCTGCAGCTAAGCAATGACAGTTGTCACTGGTCGTCGTGAAAGATCAGTCGGCTAAGCGTTGGGGAGCTCGTCAAGTTCGAGCGGCAGCCATCTTGAACGGCCGAGGGGAGCAGTGGGAGCGGGGGAGGGGTCGCTCCCAAAAGGCGAGTTCATCTCCGCTCGTCGATTCCGGAGTGTGTCCCACGGAGCGGGATTTTGCCTCCACTCGCGGATTTTAGCAAGCGCTCCGGATCTCTACGAGTGGGATCCACCGCGAGTGTACTGATCGCCGGCCATGCCGGGCTCTCTCCGGCCGGGCACCGACCGGATCAGCGCATCCCGCACGCGGCGCGTCGAGGCGTTGCCGCGTTTTGCGGGCCGGGCTATAGGGACCAAACCATTCCGTTATCAAAGGGGTGGACGCATAGCTCTATCAGGATTCCAGCACTTTAGAAATGCAGAATCACGCAAAACATGGCCGATTAGAATTGCCGTCTTCGGGTGTTGGCCCCAGGTATGTTCGGAGTTTTGTTGCTAACACTGCTGACAAACTGGAGCTTCTTTAGGCGCCAGATAAAACAGCGGTGTCCGATCGATGCTTGCAAATGTAAAAAACCCTATGTTTTGATATGATATTAGGCATGACAACAATAGAATCCCTCGGCAAGCGAGAAGTTCCCGACCAGGAAGCCGCCCGCAAAGTCATCGTGTAGAAAATTACCCTTGGCGAAGCAACTCGCTACTGAGCGCAGAACAATAGAGTCTCCTCGATAAAAATCGCACGTAGAAAAGTGCCTGGAACTTTGTTCTGCTTCGACACAAATCTTTTTTTTTTGTTATCTATAACGCATATCCTTATGAGATTAAATAAATTATTTCCAAAATCGCTTGTCATTTGTCTAAGTCTAGGTTTGAGAAAGGTTGTAAAAAAGCTTGTGCGTAGGATTACTTCTTCGGGTAGGAAATATTTTAAAATGACAAACCGGTTTTGCAAATACAAAATAGCATGCCAAATGCCAGAAGATGTCATTATGCTTTGAAGAATTTCGATAAGCCATCTGCGTTTACCTACATACCGCAAGCGGGATTTAGCAATCGGCCGTGCTTCAGATTCACGTTCCAAAACGCGGAATGCCATTAAATTTCCTGCGTCCACCCCTTTGATAACGAAATGGTTTTGTCCCAATAGCCCGGCTCCCAGAGCGCGGCAGCGCTCGACGCGCCGCATGCGGGGATTAGCCTGCTTCCGGCAGTCGGCGTTCGGCCGGGGAGCCATATGGCCGGCGACTGTACTTGTGC